>DWQT01002401.1:0-14243 GCA_018244895.1 Myscelus amystis hages | reverse complement strand
TGAGAAATAAATTTATTTATATAATATATTCATTATATTTATTATTGATTATCATTACTTTTGGATCACCCCTCGTAGGTGTGCCAATGTTTATTATCAGTCTGGTTACTAGAGATAGGTTTAAGCGTATGTAATTCAATCAAATCGGAGACTTTACTTAATAAATGCCAGTTCAAAAGTGTCTATAGAAGACCACTCTATGTCGATTTTTACTTGACTTCGACTATCATAGTCGTAGGAAATTTTTCTCTTGACGTGACTATATTATGTACATATGTATATCTATAGTATAGATATTTATATGCATGTTCACGTTTATATATTGATTACAATTTATCTATACACTTTTTCAGAGGCTTAACAAATATCATGAATGAACGCGGCAGTCTAAATATGTACCAGAGCGGGGAGTCTCTGATGAGGATGTCTCCGCCGAGCCTCGTGTCCTCCCTGCTGATGGAGAGCTCGGGAACCTTCAACCCAGAGTCACTGGACAGTCGGAAGTCCATGCCCTCCCACAGAGATTCAGGTGACTGTCCTATCTTGTAAATAGACGAAATTGGAATTAAAAAACTAAATATCACAGAACGAAATTATCATTTACAGGGTTACCAACATCGGGTCGAGACAGCATCGATCCAATGATGACCAGCATGACGCTCAGCATTCTGGACGAGAAGGACATGAGCACCAGCTTCCTGTCACAGACCACGTACCCGGACAACGACAGTCTAATGGATTCCCTGCCGCCCAGTCTGGTCAGCTCGGTCAATTCGTCCTACATAGTGTCGAACACTTCAAAACCTAAAGCGGACTCGACAGAGCCGAACATATTCAGTTCGGCGACGTTCACGCATCTGGAACATTCGGAGAGGCTTCTATCGGCGCGACCGCGGTGTCAGCTGTACAACAGCTACACGAAGCGCGAGCCGGTCGTCAAGAGCACGGAGAGTTACACGAAGTCGCGGGAAGAGGGCTCGCAGATCGACCACGCGAAGGTGTTGAACGAGAGCGTCGACAACGGCGCGCCGAGAGCGAAGACGAACGGCGAAATGGGCGAGACGATAACGCTGCACTACTCTAACAACAAATTCGGCAGAGACAGCGACGCCGAGAAGGAGAACCTCAAGACGACCTTCGTAGCGGACAACGCGTTTTACAGAGACATGATGGGAATGCAGAAGACGGTCGAGCTCGCGAACAAGAACAGTCTGAACACGACGCTCGACAAGCAGGAGCTGAACGAGATCATACAGGCGCGACAGAAACTGTCGCTCGCGAGGAAAGCGTTGCCCAGCGAACCGGACAAGCCTTCGCAAGCGGACGCACCGCCGATCAAGACGATACTACTACCGAACCAGACGATAACGGTGCCGCGACAGAGCATGGAGAACGTATCCGAGATACTGTCGAGGCGGAGAGGGATGAATGCGTTAGATAAAGAGGAGCCGGCAAGAGAGACGCCCAAGAGGAGTGCGACGTTTAAAAAGGCGTCGCCGAAGACGAGCGCGATGGACGCGACCGTCGTGTACGTAAAGACGGACGAACAGAACATGATCGATATCAACTCGGCCACCTTGAACCTCATCGATGCCGGCGATGGGACGCTGCAGCCAGAGGTAAGAAAGAAGGAAAGAAAGAAATAAACTTTATTATTTATTATATACACAACCAGGTTCAAATATAACAAGGACACATTAGTTAATATCAAAAAGTGGAAAGTGAAGCCAATTGTTGTAATAAGTTTAGCTGAAGCACTTTTCGTTCCGAGGCTACTTACAACTTTCTTCCTACAACTGTGTTAATATTATACACATACAGACATAATATGTAAACTCAAATAAACTAATAATCACTATAGCATACAAGGAGTACTTATTAAATGACAATAATGGTCGCATATGAATGTATGCCAATAGTTTACTTGCTAATACTTGGCCCAAAGGTAGACTGCTGGCAGAAAATGCTATTAGCATTAGGTCCAACTTTTATTCCAATTTTTCATGGTGTTATAAAGTATAAATAAATAAATAAATGCGTATTTATCAGCAGGAGTGGGGCTCGCAGGAGCGCGCGATGGTCGGCTCGAGCGAGAGCACGGGCACCGACACGACGACGTTCAGCTCGAGCAGCCCGCCCGACAGCGTGCCCGACGCCGCCGCCGACCCCTGTCAGTATAACGCGGTCTATAACATACGTTACAAGCGTGTAACGGATGTGACGTCATACACGTGCCCGCCAATCAGAATCCAGCCGCCATATTAGCGGCGCCACACGATGCCATGCCAAAGTGTGATGTGGGAAGACGTAAATTTTAAGTGTATTTCACAGATGAAATGTAACGGATGTGACAAAGCCCAGCCGCCATATTAGTTCTCCCCACCGCCAGATCATACCAAAGCTTAATGCGGGAAACGCTAATAGAAGCCATAGTTGTGTCGTCAATCGATTTTGATTTACAGGATACTCGAAACACTGTTCATTATTACTTTTCTGGCGACCGTTTTTTTTCACTCTTTAATGGTCGGTTGCTGGACCGGGTCTCGTCTCATAGTGAGAGGGATTTAGGCCATGGTCTACCACACTAGCCAAATGCGGATTGGTAGACTTCGCACACCTCAGAAAACATACAAACTTATAACACGTATGCCAGGTTTCCTCGCGATGTTCTCCTTCATCGTTTTAGCATGTAATTTTTAAATTTTACTTATAAAACGCACGTGGTAAATCAGAGTTGCATGCCAGGATTGAACCCAGACCGCTGAAGTGCAAGGCTGGAGTTCAAACCACTAGGCTATCGCTGCTGCCTCGCGACGTGGCTTATTGTGTTGTTGAGTTTCTGATTACTGTCAAAGCAATATTGTATCGTGTATCATCCGTCCGGTTTCTTACCGCAGGCAGCCAAGTGGCATCGACACCGTTGCTATCGTACAAGAGGGGTGCGAAGAACGAATTACTCAACCTCCAGCACACCATATCGCCGATATACGACATGGTCGACGACAAGTCGTACACGGTGATGGCGAAGGCGACCAACGGGTCGGGCACGGAGCGCACCTACGACACGCACAACGCCACGGTCATTAACAGCGCGACGTTGGTCAAGAAGAGTTGGGCGAAAAGGGACATACTCGCCGAGAAGAGGTCTATGCCCGCACCCGCGCCCGTGCAACGCTCGCCGCCCAACAGAACGTCGCCCACCAGCCCGGGTGAGTTCCGAAGTTTGGTATATTGAATTTTTGTTTTCTTTTAACATATGATTGAGGAGAGCGCGTCAGGTTTGTAAGGACAGAGATATTTAGCACTCGGTGCCGGTGCCCTGCCCACCCCGTTAGGGACCTGGCGTGATGGTATAATAATAATAATTAAAGAGAAGTGTGAATACGCTACTTTATTCGGATTTTGCTGTATACCGTTTGTGGAATATCAAATATATTTCGTTCACTACAAAATGGAAATTTTCTGGAGACTAATTCGATTGATTTTAAGAGTGATATAAATGTCTATGCAATGAGTTGGTTACTCGTGTCTATAGTAGCTGAATAAATGTTCTATACTTTTTTCAGTTTGAATGTGTTGTTGTATTTAACCGTCCATCACATTATCATCCGTCAAGGCATGTTGAGTCTGGAGTCATCCAACATCCCTTCTACATCCTCAATAGCAGATTCTTTAACAGAGCCAATACTGCCAACAGTCTAACCATAGACAAAGATAAAGATAAAGAATGTTAAATGAATGCTAATTTGGTTTGCAGGTCAACACTCAGCCATGCCGCCGCCGTCGGCCGTGCCCAGAAAGACCAGTCTACCGACGTCCAAATTGAGGCAGTACAGCTCACACAAGGAACTGAATAGGATACCCGGTCAGTAGCCCCACAACACTGCAGTATACTCAGACTGCTGAAAATGCGGAAGGCTGAGGACCGAGTGTGGTGACCTGCTTTGAGGGAGGTATATCTCCAGCATTGGAGGAACACGGGTTTATGATGATGATGACGAAGATTTTGACTTGTAAGACTACTATTATACATGAAGTGTTTCTGTCTTACATTTGACCGATTTCCAAAAGGTGGAGATACTCGTATTCAATTCGTCTGTGTTTTGGAACGAAGTTCGTTATCGCACGTTGCGAAGGAGGCTAGACGGAAAAAATTCAGGCGGAAGTTGTCCGACACACTAGTGTTGCCAATTAAAAGAAATAAAATCTTATTACAATTCCTTCGCTGATTAATCGAAAGGAACTTCGTTCCATCCGGGTGTCCCTTGACACCTCTCTTGTGTTTCTTTTTATGTTTGTTACCGCATAACTTCGGACTGTGTGAACCGATTTGAAAGATTTTTGCTGTCTTTTTATAACTATTGCTGTGTTTTGCAGGCAACCCGCCGCCGACGGCCGCGCGCGTGCTGGCCGGCCGCAGCATGGTGCGGCGCGGCGTGTACGCCTCCAACCCGGCGCTCAGCCCCACCGCGCCCGCGCCCCCCGCGCCCTCCGCCCACCCCGCCCTCGCGCCGCAGCGCCGCGATTCCTACGTGATCGCAGCGCCACAGGTTCGCTACTGTTTCACGCGACTGTACCTAAACGTGACGTCATATGTCTCCAACAATATGTATATATACTCAATTGTAAATCAGACATAATCAGTGGACGTTACATTTTCATATCCTCAGATCTATTCGCCTTAATGCCGTCATTGACATCAAGAGTGGATTGTCTATTCATTCCGTCACATCATGTTAGTTCCGTTTCATATAAGACTATATTTTGTCAACAGTGATACATGAATAAACTACACTAGTATGGTCGTAGCTGCTTAGCGACAGAAAGAGCTACGATGAAGCCAGTTAAAATGTACCATGTACTACCATCAATATATCTTTCAATTGAGCTGCATGAATAGTGTTTGAACACAATTGTCATTATAAATAATGTTCACAAAGGATGAGGATAGACAGACATCGCGGCCGGTAGTACCGACGCCCCCCGCGCCGCCCGCGCCGCCCGCGCTCGTGCGCCAGGGGACGGAGACGCTCCGACGGGAACGGCCGCAGAGCCAACTGGTGGCGCCCAAGGACGTGAGTATAGCATTGATATGATAACAGTTTATAAATGAATACGATTGCTTCTATATGGGGTGACTATCGGACAATTTCAACTATACTATGGAGTTAAAATATAGATATATAGTAATGTTTTTATTCATATTGTTGATGGTATCAGTGAAATTTATTCAAATCACACCAAATTTGGTGGCGTATCTGTTTTAATAGCGATATGAAGGCTTAAGCAATGTATTGAACATATTGAGACGAGAGATTGTTCAATAATAATTGTCTATGAAAATGTTGATTAAAGTGTCTCAAGCTTGGACGGGGTGCTGAAATTAGGCTTGATATATTAAATTAGTCTCGCTTACAATAAAATGTTGAACGTTTGTGTCGACAGGGGATGGGCCACACACGTGACTAATTCACCTGCGACTGAAATTCTATGTTTTAATATGTCAATCATATTTATATTGTGTTTAACTCTGGTTTCCCTCGTTGCATTTCTCAATATAATATGTTACACATTTAACTTTTTACTGTAATGGTATTAAAGAAATGTGTTTTCGTACTAAAAGTAAATTTAATTTCCATCACTTTCTATTCATTATGCAATTGTCGGATAATACTAGTATGACTTGCCCTCGTCATCTTCCAAAATGTTCATGCTCGTTTTCTAACAGTTCTTAATATCAAGTCCATCAATACCTCTAAACGAGAAAAGAAAGACTTATAACGGGGAGTTTAAATGTAATTTTTTTTTCATTTGTCACATATATAACACTCTTTAGTATTATATTAGAAATGACAATGCATTTGTGACTAACTTTGAATTTGAGCTTTTGGTTCTAATGTTGCTTTATAATCATATTCTCTTATAAGTATATATAATTATCTCGCGAATATTTAAAAAGGATATTTTCTCAGACACATATAACGGCTTGGATATAACTTTCGGTTTCGCGGTGATACGAAAGCACTGAACCGATGCTGTTGTGATTAACTTCTAACGATAATTATTGTTTGTAATCTCGCACAAATTCATTGCTGTCTTTAATCAGATTAAAATGTGAAGTGTTCTAATACACACTGCCTGTAATCTGTGCTGTGGACAAAGGTGGTGGAGTGGCATTTCAAATCTGTACAATAAAGTGCAATGAGAAATGTGTGAGGGTTAAACACATTGTATAAAGAGAGAGATGCAATCGCTTTTTGTGTGTTGTACGTTTAACGTGTGTTAACGACGGGCGCGTGCGCGGGTAGGTGCGGGCGGGCGCGGGCGGCTGCGGCGTGCCCGTGTCCATGCGAAACCATCAGATGCCAGTGAGTGTTGTTGCTAGAGCTCCGCCCATATGTACTGAATGCAAACTAAGTAAAGTCATACTTTAAATAATTCAATCATATCGTGTTATTTTAAAAACCATATTTTAATGCTTCATTAGCTATTTTTAATACTCTTATTCAACACTAGCTGTCCCCGCTAACGTTGCTTTGCCATATAAATGATTTTGCCGTTGTCGCAATATTTTTTATTGCCGCTCCTCTCCTATTCGTCTTAGCGTGATTTTATATAGCCTATCGGCTTTTATATAGCCTTCCTCGATAAATGAGCTATCGAACACTGAAACAATATTTCAAATCGCATAAATATTTCCTGAGAATAGCGCGTTCAAACAATCCAACAAACTCTTGAGCTTTATATTAGTAGCATTGATTCTTCGTCGGTCCGGACAACCTTCTTTCGCCTCTTGTCATCATCATTCATCGAAATCGTTTACTCGTCAATTAGAGGTGTTACCGACCTGGCCTGCGTTAAGTGCGCCCACGAATTTATTTGGTATTAACGCCTACGTTTATTTCTTCTTATTACGCATAATTTAACAACAAGCAATTGTTTATTGTAAATTTCCATTGTACCCTCTGTAACTGAAAAAAACGTTTTCAAGGCTAGCCCGTCTACGATTACGTATGTAACTTTGCTTATATTTCGGCAAATCTAAATGTCGTTTGTCATGTCACGCGTAACTCGATAGCTTTACGAGACGAAAATGCCTTCACTTCTTACATCGCAAGCGTAACAAAGAACGTACGATGAAGTTAAAAACTCTACCGAACGCATCGTAATAACACGGAATTGTTTGCTGGCACAATTAAATTTAAAAAAAAAACGTATTAAACAACCCGCAGAGGCGATCGGCGCGCCACGTCATACATTTAAAACGTAGACGGTTTTATGAACTATTCGCGTCTCGCAACACAATGTACGCTGCGGGTTCGTTCAACTTGAAACATCGATCCGATTTTGGGCAACATAAAAACTCACAAGCCGATGGGGCACCGAAAAATTCCATCCATTAAATTGTACAGAGTTAACGTTTGAATTCGATTTCGTTATACTATCGCGATGAAGGCGACATGTTCGGCCGACTTGGCTGGCCCTAGCACGAACCTCTAGCGACAAAGTATTCGCACGGTATCTGGTAAAAAATGTATGAAAATCGTACAGCGCCCCTAACGTGCGTAAAGGGAACTAATTTGTAATGTAAATGTCATTCCCGCGTTTAGTGTGAAATGTGCGAGCAGGAAAACCAAACTAATATATTCTGACACTGTCAATTCTGTCACTTGCGTTTTGAAGTCTCGATACCGGTACATTTGAAACTCTATTAAAGTTCGTGCTCCCGGTATTTTTTATGGCGATCCATGCGAGGGAGCTGCGAGACCTTACAAAGCTTGATTGACGCTCGGAAATGTTTATCCGATTATGGCAGCGGATAAGGTCAGTGAGGCATGCGCTAAGCTAATTCTAATTACATATTCCAAAGTATGTGTATGCATCGAACTCGTATATCTGTAGCGACCACATTTATAATGATAAAATTACATTTATAACACTGGCTGCTTTAGATATGTAAAAAAGACGATTTCAAAGCTTATCGCTTAATAATTTATTTACATCGTTAATCTAATCCTTAATCTTTTAAGCATTCGAATATTTCGTTCGAACATAAATTTAGAAATCATCATAATACAATTATGTTTCATTTCAGCAACAGTTCAAACAGAGGTCCGAAATTTAGAGGGAGGTGAATTTGACCGCGCAACCCCCCTCTCGTCTTGCGATGAAGCAAAACACTAAAAGGCACAACTTTTCTTGAAAGAATTCTAAATAACTTTCACCTTCCCTCACAAATACGATCGAGCAGTGTTTCCAATGATATTCTCCTATTTTATTGATCACCTATTATTTCTTACTACGTGCAGTTTTATTCAATACTATGTAATTGTAATATGTAGAAAAATGACGTAATTTGCATTTGAAAATTGTGTTACTAGCCCGCCATCTGTATTCTGTACCATTTGTAACTGTGTATTTTGCAAATTAATAACCTATCAACTAATTGCTTAATGACACTACCGAGGCCCGTGAAACTAATTGAATTAACAAATAAGCGAACCGTCGTTAAAGAAAATATCGTGTCGCATTATATTTATGTAAACGTATGCTAAAACAAACTAGTAACGTCTCTGTTAAGCCCACGACCTGATTATAATGCACAGCGCAGACACGTAGACAGGATTATATATTGTTATGATATCATCTTGACACGACGTGATTACCATTAAAGTTCAGTGGATATTAATAATTAAAAGTCATTGATCTTTGCATTCAAAAAAAAGAGGTTTTTATGAGATTGTGTCGTTTCTTTTAATGGGATATTCACATAATACTTTGTATAAAGTAAATACTCGATGACGGCTTAATAGGGTTTCATAACATTATTCTTAATAGTCAAGCGTTTGGTCACGACCTTGCGGTACTTTATAAAATAAACGAATGATTAAAAAATTAAAAGCATTCAAACACAACTGAGGCCATCAAAAGCGTGTTTACACACGAACTGCAATATATCGACGACACGACGGCGATAATCATTAGTCGAGCGCAAGAATTGAACTAAACATTAGCTCCATTACGAGACAATGTTGTTGGGACGTTCGTTCGCAGTTCGTGTATTGAAGGAGCGGTGTGGTACGAGCGAGCGGCAACGTACTTGCAAGGACGTTGCCGGCCCGCCGCCGGTTGGCCAATGGCGGAAGCTGCGCTCTGGGTTGCGTAACGCACTCGTCAATCCGCGCCTTACGATATAGCTACATGTCTTCACATTCACGCTGCAAGCCACTGCGTCGTCTTCGTCGATTCGTGTCGCTTTTCAATCGACTCCGCTGTCTCGCTCATCGGTGACCTTTCCATTTTTTTTTCTACCGCGGCATTTCCGAAGCCGCGTGTAGTGTGAAACGGCCAGTTTTCGTGGGACCATGTTGTTGTGGGTTTATGTTGACATTTAAGTTTGTATTTAACAAAAAAGTTATTGTTAACAATAAAAAAAAAATTAGCCTCATTCACTCCTTGTTACATCAGCTATTTGTCAGTGAAAGTCCCGTCAAAATTGATCCAGCCGTTCCAGAATTTAGCCGGAACAAACAGACAGACAGACAAAAATTGTAGAAAATGGTATTTTGGTATATATATATATATATATATATATATATATATATATATACGTACCGTGTTTTACATATATCTATATTTAGTAAAAAGCGTTTGCGTCTGCATTTATTTATTAAATATTACAAAGAGACACTCCAATTTTATCTATTAATATAGATGTACATACATTGATATCTTTGTTCTGCTGCGATTACATCCCATCCCTGACACCGAGAGATTACTCGGAGCTTATGCGGGTGACGGCTAATGGCGGTGTACCAAGGTTTATTGCCGCTGTTTCTCCGAAGCGATCGCAAACCGAGCCTTACATTGCACTCAGCGCAGATAAACCACGGCGACTAGAAACCGAGTTGACGCGTTTATTTTAAATGGACTGTATACCATAATTTTAGATTAAATTTTCAATTGTTTAAACCATACTTATTCTAGTCTTCGCTTCACTGGCAATCGCAAAATATGTCTTATTAAATAACATTTAAATGATTAATATAACTATTACAATATTATATGCACAGAAAATTAACAATTAAAATATTGAATAACAAAATAAATAATTGTTTATTAAAAAAAATAGTTATTGGGCAGCCCTAACGTAATACTCAAAGTAGCTATTTATTTATTAAGTCTCAGTCGAGTCTAGAGGACAACAATGAGCGGAACTTTGTTTAACTGGCATTACCCAGTGACTGTGTCCGGATGTACACCTACTTATAAACAAACCGGGCGATTGTTTAAATTGACTTCCAATTGGGATTCGGCGTTGGCCCTATCGACCTCTGAGCTCTGTCGAGCGGTCGGGACAACCGTCAAAAAATCGGGTAATTTGAGAGTTCATATTTTTGAATAGCAATTTGAACAGCAGATATCTCCAGTTCGCTACCTCCCTATTTTAACAACGAAGCTTTTCGATTAAATTATATTATAATAATGAATTTTATAAACGGATGACAGTTTTAGTCTGCATTGTGGATAATTTTGATTTTGACTCGTGTCCAAGCTGCCACAATAAATGAATAGAATTCATTGTGTCTGTCGGTGGAATTTCCTTATTGCGTCTGTGTGTAAGTTTAAAAATATATGATATAATATAAAAATATATTTAAGAGTATAAAGTTTACATCTTCTTAATCCACTACTGGAGAGCGGCGACGGCTTAGTGGTTTCAACCACAGCACCTCACTCAGGGAGTCGAATTGGAATCTCGCTACGGAACTCGAGACTGCAGTGTTAAATTTTATAAAATCCAACCTCCCTCGTAACGGTGAAAGAATAAATTGCGAGGAAGCCAGCACAGTGTGGAATTCTCCGCAATATTCCCCACGGTGTTTGAAGTCTGCTAATTCACGATTGGAACAAATGGTACAGTTGAAAAAAATCAACTCAATTAATACCGGTATCGATGTACTCTTGTTAAATGGCCGTATATTGAGCAACAGTTAAACGGACATTAAACAATTTCACATGTCCACACGCAACGCCTCGCTTTCGTCACACGCTCTAAGCAATCATTATGCCATTTGTGCAACGCTACTAAATATATATATAAATATTATAATACAAGCAGCATTTAATCAAATACTTCTGCGCCCTTAACGCGAGCAGTACGTTCAATTGTAATTATAAAAATGTTTTTTTTTATTAATTAATTAATTTATTTATTTATTTAAGGATCGCCAACGGAATGAACACTTTACATTTAAATTGCTATAACTACATAGTAACTACTACTACTACATAGTAAAGTGATTAGTGTCATCCCAATTATAGGCACGAATTGAATGATTTATTTCACCGGAAAATGCATGACTAAAATTGGAATCACGACATTTTATAAATACGTTCTGTTTATCTCATATTGATATCTTTTCGTACAGACGTTGCAGTGTAAAGGACGTAAGATAAAAATGCACTGATATAGTTCTTTGTTTACATTTGCTGGATATTAAAAAAATATGCCTTGTTATTCAGTATTCATTCAACACAATTATAACTTAGAACGAGTTTAACTAAGTGACTCGTAGCATAACGCAGTCGACTTAAGCGGGTAAATATGCCTGTAGGCAATAGACAGTTTCTATTGTGATAAATTGTAACAAGAGCAATTCAAATTATTCTCATCTTACATCCACTCATACACATCATGAACGAATAATGGCATTTATATCGCAGACGAATTGAAAACCTCGTATTTGAAGGTATCCTACATTTTCGAATTACCGCCGATCATTGCCTATTATTCCTTATTTCTACCTGCGACGCTTCCCAAAGCTTATGTAATGAAACCTGCTTTTTTTTTTAAAATGTAACAACAGTTTTATAATCCCCGAGGGCACACCTGCATTTTGATTCGAAAAATATCAAATTTTACTTCTCGAATTTTTTTTATATCAATTTCCGATCGAATTCTCTTAGTTACTTAATATGTGATTTCTTTGTAATATGTAGAAGTATTTTTAAATGTTTTTAAAAGTGAACGATAAAAACCACGTCTAACGTAGATTAAGTAAGCGTATGTTCTGAAGTGATATGGGTGATTAATAGATTTTCTATTCAATTGTACCCGGTTAAAACGAATATAATGTAAGTACGCTCACTCACTAAAGTGTTACTTACTAAAATTGTAATAATGTTTCACATTTTACGATTTCCGATTTTCATTTCACGATTTAAATCGAACATTACACGGATGTAATAGTAGCAACACAAATAGTAGCAACACAATCGTGCGGACTGATAAAGGACCGACACCGCTTTCGGGTTGATGAATGGAGCCGTGCGGGGGCGGAGGGGGCGGCGGGGGGTGCGGGGGGCACGTCACGTCACGAATGTAAACAATTATTAATATCGCGTCAAGGTGAGCCCCCGCGCCTTCACACATCCTTGCTCCGCTGCATTTGACTTTCGATAGCCTATCTCGACGACGACGACGCGCGCGCACCGGCCGGTGTCCTTTTAGAAGTCGCAATGTCGCATTTTTTTAAATGAGACAGTGATGAAACTAGCCTTCACACAAATACCCACTGTATTTGTGTGAATCGTAACAGATGACTGTCATTATAGAAAAATGAATGAGGAAGACTGCATTTTTGATTTAACTTTGTGAAGGCTATATCTATTAGAATAATTCTCGCACATATTTACATGAACCTTGATGATGCACCTTTTCAAGGTGACACATGTTTAGTGGCACGTATGATACATCGTTTTTGTGCGTTTGCTTGCAGGTGTTTGGGTGTTGTATGCTACATGACAATATTATATAATGAAAATATACAATATATGGTATGTGTTTCCGCTAATTGCGAATTTCCAAGAGCTTTTTCCTCGCATCGGAGGCACGTTGAGCAATCGGTCCCGGTTGTAATAATTAGGTAACCCTTGTTGTACCTCGTCGGTGGGATTAAAGACGGTTCCGGCCCAACCGATAGAAATAACGAAATGTGCGGTTGAGATTTTGTGTCCAACGGTGGGCTAGTAGTTTGGTTGTAGCTACACGGCTTGACCGTAAACGCGGGCCCGGCAGGAAGCAGTAACATTTCATCATCGTCAGCCTATTTTTGTCCACTGCTGGACATAGGCCTCCCCCAAATTGTTCCAGAGTGTTCTGTCCTCGGCTTACCGCAAGTCGTCATCCCTACGGAATCGTCTCACGCGACGCTACTAGTGGCGCACGTGGGGTCTACGGGCCGCGATAATCGTCGTCATCCCACGTAAGCAGAGGACGTCCTACAGTGCGCAACATTTACCTGTTTGTAATCGGGCGACGGCGGTCTCGGCGGATACTTGGAGGCCATGCGGGCGTTGGCGCCGCAGCCCTGCGCGGCCGGCGGCTCATCCTCGGGATAGTACAGGTGCACGAAGTCCTCCGTGTCCAGGTAAGTGTTGATCAACATGCTCCGCGCGCACACCGCACACTCGGAACCCGGTCGAACGTTCAACGCGAATCGCACATACAATGTTCCGAATTAATCATACGACGGATCCATCGCGACGGGAAACGCCACCTCGGCGAGCGTTCATAACGAAAACGTTTCCACATATAAACTAACTTAGATCACTAACACAGTCAACAGCGACCATAATAAACACTCGTATAAATGCTATGATATATATATGTATATATATATCTATATATTATTTATATAATAAGTCTTTGCGACCGGCACACTTGTATAAAATCACATTTGCACCGCGATTTGATCACGCGAAATTGCACCTGAGGATTGATGGGACTCTTTATAGGGGATCGATCGACGCGTTTGGCACTATGTTACTATAGAAAGAGAGAGAGAGAAAAAAAGTCGCGAAAAACAAATTGTCGGCAAATAGAGTCGGTCGTTGCCGACGTCGAAGCGGAGAGAAAAAGAAAAACGCACTTTTCCGTTTTGCTTACATTGCAAATAGCTTTAGGTTTTGCTTACATCTCTTATATACAAATGAGTGTTTGTCTGTATGTTCTTTAAAGAATCGTAAGCTATGCATTTGTTCATGTGATGATCTTTAGCAAAGTTGCTGTGTATGAGCCCGGGAACGTTTCTCAGTTGGTACGAACAATTTACGACAGATGGCGCCACTGTTCTTCCTCCAAATTTATTTTAGTTTATGGCGTAGCAACGCGCGCTGGGTACGGCTAGTTGCAAGTAATTTCCTTTTCTGATAACAACAACTAAACAACAATCTACCGG
>DWQT01002400.1:0-14243 GCA_018244895.1 Myscelus amystis hages | reverse complement strand
CAGCGGTTGATGCGACAATAAATATTGTGTCGCAATAAATTTACCAATTACAGACACTCGTGTTCACACAGAGACATCCGATGTATATACTGAGTGTACGGTGTATAGTGTCGTAGTCTGAACCGGCCTTAACACATCGTAGATCGTTCTGCTCGTAGATTAATTTCTTATATTAACAAAAGAACTTGATTGATCTAAGTTACGATGTCCCTAATAATATGTATAAAGTTGAATGCGGGCGTGGTTGATTCACGACAATCAGCTGGAACCAGCAGCGACAAAACTAAAAACTTAAACCCGTTCGTTGGCAGTGGGGTGAGCCCTCGCGCCAGAGAACAATTTATTTTCGCGTTAGCTTGCGATTGCGACATTAGGGGTTTGCAATATCTTAGAGCGGGGCCTTCGGGCGCGGAGGATTTCAATATTGTGAATTCCAAAGATGCCTTCGTATAATGAATTTTGGGATTGTCTTGTGGTTTTTCGGTTCAGAGTGTTCGGGCCCCTCTATGTTATTTTCAGTTTATCAGTACATACGTGGCCTATGTAAAGATAATTTTGTGGAGGGTACGCGTTCTCGAATATCGTTGTGGAGTTTTTCGTGAGCGGAAGACGCCGGTGGAAGGTACGCATCGCGCCGTGGCACCGTAGTTACAACGAAATATATGATAATAAGGGACGGCATTATTTAGGTCCGGCAATTCGTATGGTAAAACTGAACCAGTGATATTTGCCGCAGACAATTTCTATGGAGATTCCGGTCTTGTTTCGGGGTTAAATCTGAGCGGGAATGATATATAAGGGGCAGCTGGAGTTTTCCTTATACGAAAATATTGTGCGGAGAAATATGGGTTCGGTTCGGCAAAAATTGGCGGAGGGTATGTTTCCGTTGTTCAATTCTTTTCTGTTTTCAAGTTGTCTTTTTTGCAGAGCGTGCTCGGCGCCGAGTGCGCAGATACGGGTTTCCCTGAACGTAAACAGTTTTGAGAAATGCTTTCGAAGATTCCTCTACGTACTATATGTGTTTTGTGAAAGTTTGCGAATTCTGAATATGACTACTATTAAATTGTAGTTTCTAAATGGGAATAAATTAAATAGGTACATTTTCAGATGTGCCAATATAAGCAAATCTGATTCTTATGACTGGCGAAACATTACAAAGTTTAAGGAACCAAATATGTCTAAACATTTTAACGGTTTACACGTGGAACCTTCACGTAGCTTACCTTTAAGGCTGTGTTCAAACAGCATTCTCCATTAGTGAATATAAATGGTACTGTCTTAATTACGAACGCCCTATAAGCGGGTTATATTAGAAGTCGGCGGTGTTAAGAAATTCGAAAACGGAACGGGTTAATTTTTTAACGTTCCCGAGGTCTGGTGCCCGCTTGTTTCCAGTTTACGGCCTGCGGTCGCCCGAGGCGGAGACCGTTCTAATTAAAATCGCCCCGTTTTCTACGCTATTCATTTCCATCCTTTAAAACGCTTTTTGTTAGCTCGCGTTATTGTTGTGGCCAACTAATTTACATGTTAATGAGATGGCCGACGTAATTCAAATATGGAATCGATCACCTTTCAATACATAATATGATCCAGCTTTACAAATACATACGCGTTAAATACAGAGATGGCAGGTTATAACGTTGAATGCTTATATTGTTTTAAACGGTCGCTTAAGCAAGTTCAAGAACAACAATGAACACATTCTGAACGTGAGCCGTGACCTCATCGGGAAAAAACAACAGAGCTACCAAAAGTTTACCGGGAGCAAAAAAGTATTTGTTTTTAAAAACCTACCTAATGCCTATTAGCATTATTACAATGGTACCAGGGAGGCATGAGCGGGCCGAGCTTCTTTGTCCCGCGATTATGTATGCAAATGACGCGCACTACACCTGTGACTCTATGTGCGCCTGGTAAACAATAACAGATGGAAATGGAAAACATTGCTTTCCCTTTGTTGTGGATACGTTGTTTGGTACGGCTACCGGTTTTAAGAATTATTCCGAACGCTGGCTACTGCGGAAATGCTGAAAGAGTAAAATTTGTCAATTGTCAACTTTAAACCGGCCGTACACGTGGAACTGGACATTCTATTACGTAACCCGGTGGTGCGACGCCATTTTGAATACTCGTATTTGTGATTTCAACTTAGTAATTGTGTACGGTTTTAAATTAGTACACCACCTTTATATAACGTTCCGTTTCTACATTGGGATTTTTCCTAGAAATAAACCCCCAAATTGAGTATTGTACCGGTAGGTCGAAATCGCGGTTTAAAAATGCTTTTCACAAATTTATATTTTGAACCCTTTTTGCTTACGAACACCTAGACTTATGCAAAATTAAAATAAATTTATTGATATTATCATCGTAATTGGAAAGTTGGCACTGATATAAACAAAATCGTTAACTGACAATTCCATTCTTAAACACGCAATTCCAGAGAAGCGTGTTCTACAACTTTTTAAATTACAAAAAAATATACAATAATATTTAAAGGCCAGTATGAGACATGCACGTACGTAGTAACAGAATTAATTACCGCGCCGGTGAAATCAATGAGGCGAAGTAATGGATCGTCTAATTAAAAATTCTAACTAATCTATTTTATAAAATATGCAATTATACAATATCGATATTTCGGTTCTTATGCTCTACGCAATTGAGTACAGAATCGGAATGTTCCTAATGGTTGTCATAAATCAGTAGTAAATTTTTTTATGTAAACGTCTCTGTGCCGATATACACTTATGTACGTGTGTAAGTCACTTACATTTTTAAAATAGTTTAAAAAACGGACAAAGAAACAACCATTTTCTAAGAAATAAAATCTTTTTTTCTTTTCTTGCATCCACTATGTGGACTCTATGAAACTGAAGTAGGTAACTACTGGAAATAACATTTTAGTCATTTTGCAATAATTCTTAAATATTCGACAACAATCATTAACTACTGATATTATTGTACCAAGCCAAGGCCTCAACTGAGAAGGCGGGCAGCATCCAGTATCTAATATGTCTAACCATACAAAACCTAAGCCGCTTCCGCGTTAGTCATGGCAACACTCATTTATAGTCAACTTTTTCGATAATGGTAATTCCATGCTTCCGCAGATAATATTACTTAACTTTCTCCATGTAAAAGTTATCTACGTTTTTAAATTAATCATAAGTGGCACTCGGGACTAAATAAAAACGTTTTAAAATTCTCGAGAACCTTCCCTGAGAGGTATGTGGTCTGCCGAGACTTGTTATACGTTCTTCTTCAACGAAGACCGGTGGCCCAGCTGTGGGACTATAGACGAGATGCCGACGATCCACAATCCATAATACACGCACTGACGCGTTGGAAACTGCGTGCGAACAGCGTAAGATCGGAAAAAACCCGCAACGAACGCCACAGTCAATAACGCGGAATGATTGCGCGGGACTTTCTCGTCGTTGCCGTTAATTGGGGTGATCCATTGGCGAGCGGAACGAAATCACTGCGCAAATCTGCATCTCTCATTAACACTATTATATCAATAAATCCAGAAGCGAAGATAATTTCAACCTCTCTATTAACAGCCGTCGTCCATCGTCCGTTTTTGCAAAGACATACAAAATATTGATAGGAGAAAAGTGTATACTTATTAGAGTCGAACTAATAATACGAATGGTCAGTACCATTACAAACTGGACTTATGACAAATACTAATTAGACTTATGGCTCTAACAATTCTATATTCGGGACAATTTAATAACCAATTAATAGTGTAATTACTAATTAACTCGTAATTCAACTAAAAGTCCCATTAATGGTCCGTTGCAGATGTCACGACCACTTGGGACTGCCTGCTTTCTTCGAAAAAAATCTATTGCATACAATACGAAGAAACATGCGACCATATCGAGTTACAAGTATCCAGTAAGATTCGTGCCGTGAAAATTGACAGCTAGTTCATTTTCGCCCAGTATCCGTTGCACGTAACGTCAGTGTTGCTATACTGATTCTACGTTTTTTTTTTGCCAATATTACATTGTATGCCACACACTTGCAACACTATACCGCCGGATACAATCGAAGCTCATAAACATTTTTTTCTGACTCAATATTAACAAGCGCAAATAGTTTTTGTGCCATTCGAATATCTTTTCAAAGAGATTTGATTAGAATTATGAATTAAAACAGATAATATATGTAGATGGACTAATTTATAGTGAATACATATTAGAAATTTGGAACTTTTATTTGAAAAACTAATTTTTGCGTTAAACTTTTACATTCAGAAATAACAAATCATGCGACCGAGATGCAAGTACATCTACTCGTAGATCTATAAAGATTGCAAATACAATGGATTTTTTATTACGCGATAAAACGTGCAATGAAAAAAATCTCATACAATTACTCGTATTTAAAAAAAAAAACGTCGTTGACACGCGGTGGCATTCATCCGGCCTGTGGGCTGAACAGTTGACATCTGTCAAAATCAATGCACACCTATTTGTTGCTTATTGTTATACCTTTAGAAGGCAAATTCCCATGAAACAACTTGACGTACCGATCTTTAGAGTAACAACTGTAACATTTCACGAGGATACCGCGACCACATAATTATCAACCTTATTATTCGGGACATAAGGGTTAAAAGATGTGTCGCGATGACTTCAGATAGCTACACAATAAACATTGTAAGTGCGATCAACATACAATCGTCACGTTATCTTACTGTTTGCAAATCAAGGCGGGAAGCGACGCCATTATGATTAGCATCTTTTTGACCGCGCTCTAAATTCAAATATAGAGCATACGTTGGTGGTCCTTTATTTACGAGGCTATGGTAACAGCACTTACAGTCAGGACCACTTTAAAAATATTTTGGATTTGTGATTTTTATGAACGATTAATAATAACGGGCAAGTAATCCGATTGATTCGAGTAATTAGGTTATAAAACATTTTAACTTAAGAGCGATTTAAATTAAATGAGGCAAAAGATATTCACGGGTGATTTGCTGAATCATTCTGACATACCAGGGCGAAAGAACTTAAGTAGCAGAGAGTAAGCTCCGCGGTAGAGTTAAAGCCGATTACTTTGCCAAGTTGTTATTATGGTTCTGAAAAGCAACAGTAGACACTTACTCGCTAGCTATATTATTATTAGGAAGATCAAAAATATTTCTCCGTACATTTCCGAAATATATTCTTATTTGCCTGATTAAGAAAAAATATATGCAGTGGACCGTGACAAATTACTGTTCTGTCCTTACCTTTAATTGAAGGGCACAATATGAATGTTGTAGAA
Source organism: Myscelus amystis hages (assembly GCA_018244895.1). Lineage (NCBI taxonomy): Eukaryota > Metazoa > Arthropoda > Insecta > Lepidoptera > Hesperiidae > Myscelus > Myscelus amystis. Next base: position 8,957 of record DWQT01002400.1, on the reverse strand, counting down.
ATAATACCTACCCATGAACTTAAAATTAGAAATATAAAAGCTATTCGTGTCTAAAATATCATAACGTTAGGAGAGCTTAGGTACTAGGGCATAAGCGCGGCGCAAGAGTTAAAGCCGATTACTGCAAGTTGTTATCGCTGCAAAACTTGGAGAATTCCGCCATTCCACGCTCCGCCGAGCGGCTAATTTCTCCGCCGACGTAATTAAATGTATTTTTAGTTGCGGTTAATGATTATTTCACACTAGCTTTGAACGCCATTAGTCTGCCCTTTCTGGGGTTTCGCAGCGTTCATACCGAGTAACATTTCATTGTTGAAATAACTTCGCGAAACAAATAGTACGCACTTACTAGGGTAACTGTTTAAGAACTATGTTTGTTGAATTAGCAGATATCTGTAATTATATAAGTAATAAATAGTAAACAAAAAATGATATCAAACGTACACAATCCATGTTGTTGGAATTGAATTAGGCATAATTTATAGATACTGTAGCGCAAAATATATGCTGGGACAAAAAATTTTGTACATAAATAATGATGGTATGATTTGAAAAAAAGATAAAAAATATTCAATAACACGATCGAAATTCAAAATAATCACGGCCGCGTCACCCGCAAAGGCATTCCACCAGAACGCTCGTTTCGGCTGCGTTCTAAATTCAAACCTTCGCGGGGGACGTGCGGCTCCCTCGTTTCGTTCAAAAAAAAGCTTAAAACATCGATTGTAACATATTCATGCCGAGTGAAAACATCACCGTGATAAATCACATTCGGGAAATTAAAAACTGTCTTTGAAACAATACCTTCTTTGCGTACAAACGCGCCCGCTGTTGGGTATCAGTCCGTTTCGCGCCGAACGCATTTGAATATTACCATTTCGCTCTGTTTGTACGGGAAATAATGGAGGGAAGCAAGAACATTAGTTCAGTGGTTCTGTATTTAGATATTTACGGCGATTCAACGCTTATTTTAATTAAGTATTTAACTTTTTAAGAATGTACTGTGACACTCGATTTAGAAAAAAAAAATATTTACAATATCAGCTGTTTTTATAAAATCTGTCAATTACCTGAGATTTAAATTAGCCGCAAAAAACGTAGGTATAACCCTTGAAATTTAAACGATACAATGAACATAGATAAATAACCACAAACAAAAGTTATACATTTAAAAGCTATTAAAATCAAAATTTCCTCGCATTTCGAGTGCACAGATCTGATAATTAAAAACATCACAAATACATTAACGACGGCGCGCTCCGAATCTAATTTCTTTCGAAACAAAAAAAGATAGAAGCTTAATTACTTTTTCTGTCTATCACAAAAAGCGGGAGATAAGGTCCTATTCGAATCCTCGTTATCAACGCCTCCGCCACCCTAGTGCTTTCACCCTTCTCGCTTTTTCCTTTTAAAACCCCCTAGAATACCTATCGGGCGTAATTTACAGATAACTAATGCTCCCAGTCATTAGGGAACGTCGAAGAAAGTAAGAAACGGGAAAGAAATGCAAGCAAATGCATTTTTAATATTAGAAACTCGATTTCGAATCGATTCTTTCATTTCGATATCATACTGGCCGTAACAAAAAGACTGAAAACCGGTTAAACATTAAGGTTATGTTATTATTATTATTGCAAATAGAACTAATATATTTGCCAAAAAATATTTAATTACCTACATTATATCAAGAAGCCGTTATCATTTTTACGAAGATATTTTAAATTAAAACATACCTACAGTGTGTAAAAAAATATGTTTCAATCCGGAATGTAAATTTTCTCCATTTATCGAGCATGTAAAGTAACGATGAGAATATCTGTATAATCTGCCGGAAAATATATATCGAATCCTAAGATATCTTCAGCGTCCAAATAAAGAGCGTGTTGAATAGAAGATGATCTGTGTGTTTATTGGCGTCTCTTCTCTATGGCCTACGCGTAATTTAACGTCGTTGGTTTAATTAAGGGTTTGTGATAAATACATTGTGATGGAGTTATGAACGTTGTTAGTTTACACGTAATAGCATACTTACGGCCCACTCCGCCGCGGCCGTTGTAACTTTTTTATATCCTGTAACGTTTAACGATGTCCCCGACTCGTCATCGCGGGACGTAAAGCCGTTCAGATAATATTTATTACAATTAAAAATTTAACGGCCCAATAAAATACTATAAATATAAAAATCTCTCCGCCATTGTTAAAATAGCTCTAATTGACCCCACGATACTAACATGGCGGTTTAACGATTTTGAAAAAGGAAAAAGGAAAAAAATTCAAATTAAGAACGCCCTCCGCGGCGACAAGGTGTTTTTTAGTAATACCTACATAACAATAACAAAAAACTTATTATAATCTTACGGCAGTAAAATACTATCGGACGTTTACGACAAATTCACGCGAGGTTCACTTACTTAATAAATCTGACAGAACGTTGAAATTTATGCGCGGAGCAAGACAGTAGGTGAAAAGGAATCTTTTATGAGGCAGTAAACCGGCACAGAGCGCGACGGGCCCCGGGATAATGCGGGAAAATCCGACCGGATTTTAATTAAAATTATTCAAATACTCTAAAATTGGTCCCCTCATTAGAACTTGTCGAAAAGCATCGCGAAACTTTAAGGGGAAGATAAGGGAATCCAGATAATATTTCCAATGTTATTTAGCCGATGATTCCATTTGAGACGTTCCATTTTCCTTATTAGGTTATATCTCAGGCTGGCCTTTATAAGTGTCCTAAGATGAGCCACGTATTCCTGAAGTCGGTTGCTCCTCCCCGCGTGAAGGTCTTCTCAGTTCTAGGTCTCGTGTAGAGATTAAATCGAGATTATTAATCAATAAGAGTAAACACTCGAAAAATACTATCAGGGAACAGAGATATGTGCAGATAACACAACGACTGTAGAAATATAAAAATGTATTAACAAATCTAGACCCGTTACCGAGAATTGGTCCAGCTAATTATAATTTTTCAAGCAACCGACAGTATAATTTTTCTTTATTATAATCCTTGGACATTTATATTCGAGCGGCAACACTAAAAAGAAAACGGGAAGTGTTGCCAGTCGCGTTCATTATTATTTTTCCATGCTCACGTTTAAAAATATTGTGACGTCGCTTTGGGAATGTTAAAAAGTGGTCTTGATTAAATAAAACGTCGCCATCTTGGGGGGAAGCGGGGGAGGGGTGGCACGTGATGAGAATTGGACATTAAGGGTCCATAAACTGCTGAACGGTAAGTAATGGTTCACTAAACTTTAAAGATTTAACGTTGGGACGCGATCCGAGGAAACTAAATGAAGTTACAAATACACTTTTTCATTGTAGATGCTTTTTAAGATATCTCTTATTAATTCCTCCCTTTATGTTTATCTACTTTAAGTATCGGTTAACATCAATACAATACACACAGATAAAGGTTAAAAACTCACTCGTAAAAGGATCACCACTCTGCATTTTCAAATATAGAACTTGTCTTACCTGAAAAAGAAAAATGCGATCTTTTAACTTATTATTTCTATCGTTACATAGCATTATCTATGAACTAAGTACCGGGGAAATCCACGTATAAACAATGTAAAACTTATCCTTAGCCCTCGCAAAGCACCAGGATATGAAAATATGCAAACGTGTTGCCCAAATCGATGCTATATATTACGTCTAACAAGAGCCCGGCGATCGCGGACGTTCTGCCAATAAACGAGTCGGATTTTTTTCTAACAATAAATTGCGGATTCTAATGAAAGGGCCACGGCCGTGTATGTATTTTATGTATTCCGCCATTGTGTTTTCGCGTAGGTATTGCCCTATCCGGAATTCCTAGGAGGCAGTTCGAGTTTCGTTAAATAAATTGGCATACCTCAGCGGACCCGGATTGCGTAAGGAATTCGCGAAATCGAGGTGAAATGTCTCGAAAAAACCAACGCTTGTAAACTTTTGTAGTTTACATACGCGTTTACCTGTCCTGGGTCAGAATATTGCACAGAATATGTTACAGTTTGTTTATTGTGACTGAGGACAGAGAAAAGCGAAACTGAAATATGTCATCTGTCATGTTGATGGAATTGTAAGAGATCTTTTATCTGATTCCAAACTAGGCAACTAAATGTGTTATGGCAACCAAACTATATTCATCACTCAATGTTTGTCATGGGTGGGAATCGAACCCACGAGCTGTGGTGTTGCAGTCAAACACTCTAACAACTCGACCACGGAGGTTGTCAATTTGATAAAATTATCAACAATTTAGCTTAGAACCCAGTTATAATTAATTCAAGAATTATTTTTAAAATATAAACAGGCGCATCAACTAATATCTTAATGCATTTTTTATTTTTTATTTTTTATTACCAAACGCGTCCTAATCTGTCAACAGTACTAGCCAAGAACAGTTCTCTCATTGGGACATGTCAATGCCTTATCAAACAGTTTATATCTACTCAAAAACCAAACATACACAAACATTAGCACAAAGCCGAGCGAGCAACCCTTGAAACAGACCGGGCGCGCTGTCGAAGGGAATGAATAATTACAAAAAGCGACGCATCCGAACGGACAGACATTAATATTTATATATGTCATGTACAATTATTGCTGGGGGCGCTCAGGCGTACACCTTTGCGAGTAACGCAATAATTTCTATGACAACTGTGACCAGCATTTTGGGATGAGATTAGGATTTTTTTTATCTTTAAACTAGCAAAGAGGTAGACGGGCCAATTGATGATACCTAGTCACCGTGGCTTAAGGACATGTGCTACACCAGAGTAGTTGTCAATAAATTGCCGATCCTGAAGAACCGCGCTCTGCACGTCTTTCTTGGAGAGTCGATAGGCTTATTATTAGTTACCTATTCCTATTTCATTCATATACGCTAGTCAATTTATATTACCCTGTACTTTATATTATATGTTAGGATATGTCCATCTTAGGATGCCATTTGGCTTTGTATCAGGCTACTGACAAAAAAAAAACGGAGGAGCCTTAATGCTAAGTAACGATATAAGAAAGAAAGAAAGAAAGAAAGAAAGAAAGAAAGAATGAATAGAAAAACGTTTAATTCGCATACGGCACTACAGCATCGATAGCGGAATGCGTGCTGATGATATGGCGCGTCTGCTGTATCAGTACCCCAAAAGAATCGAAGCAAAGGATTAGTAATTACAGTACTATAATCAAATAGATATTCATAACCATCGCCAAACGCGTTCACAGCACAAGCACCACAAAGCACGCGGGTCCACTCCCAGCATCCCCCAGTTCACACCAGATTGACATCTGTCAGGCGAGGGGCCGTGGTGGGGTCGGTTTGACCCCATACTTTTTTTGCTGGTAAAATAAATTTTTAATCAAAATATTTTCGCCCTCCCCTCGCGGACGATGGTAATTTCACCATTGTCAATGAGCGACACAAGTTAAGTCGAGATGGGTGTGGCTTGAATCACTATGAATAAATTAATCGCAAACTGTTCAATATGAATGAAGTGACACCCTGTATACGTACACGTATATATTTTATGCGTATTATCTCATCTTTACAATAAATTTACCAACAAACGCGTCTGTGACAGCGTTTGTTTTCAACTTCTTGTCGCATGTTGTCGTATTAACACGTATCACGACCGGGAGAGCGTTATTCACGCCGTCATTACGCAACAGAGAAGTCGGCCAGTGTGTAAATTACCTTACAGAACGGGCGGACATCTCAAAAGGCTAAAAATAAACAAAAGAGGCCCCAATTAATTCTGAATCGCACAAAAGGCTCCAGTGAATGCGGACGACAAAGCTTGCCAATGTAAATGATAGGTGGTAAAGAGCCGTGAAAATTATGTATGTATCGTTTTCTGGACGAGCGAGGAGCGGCCATGTACGGCGAGCGCACGGCAATTTGTTACTTTTTACCGTTTCAGAAGGCGTTCTGTAGCGTGAAAATTCGTGCGCGCCGTATCACCGGGGCTCGTACAAAGCTCGCTTTTAAAAGGTACAGTCAGGAACAAGTAGTAATTGGCGTCGATTCGATGCGGCTATCGGTAGCCGCGGGCATTTTCATGTGAAAGGAGTGATTTTTTGTAATGTATGCCCGCGGTATGGTAATGTGATGTGTCCCGATTTTTCGTGCGCTCATTGTGGTCAACTGACGGTGATTCACTTCGGTGTTCGACTGTTATTGGAAATAGCTAGGCTAATATTTGCCGGGTGCATTAGCAATAATTTAGCTGCTTATTCATTTCCCATGTGTAATATGTCTGCTGGATTTAGAAACCTTGCCCGTGGGTAATGTTGAGGCGAGCATGGAGTGGCCTTCTAAAGGTCTTTCATTTAATTATCGTTATGGTGTAAAATACAATAATACATTTTAATTATGTATGTCCAAAATACAATTATTGTAATACCGACCTTCCTAACTACACAAACGCCTTTAATACAAACAAACACCCAACTCTTCTCGCTGAAATTCAGACAAGATCTAATCTTAATGAGACAGACTGCTACATTCCCAGCTATAATGAAACTCTGCACTCCAAGGAATCTCATTTTCCAAGAGACTGCAGACAGTGCATGCCCGCGCATATTGGTGCATACGCCACGTCGCGATTCAGGCCTCTGGAATATGCAATTACAGTCCAAGTTGAAATTCTGCAACGGTTGTAAGTTTTAGTAGACTTTCTCGTGTTCTCGCTAACTTAATTATTATTTTCGCGATATCGTAAAACGATAGTAACAATCTTAAGGAACTAGTTAACACATGATAACTCCGTATTCCAATTAAGTACATGATCTGCGATCGGACAGTACCTATATTGTTTTAGTGGCCAGTGCGAGAAAACTAAATCGACATATAATGTAAAAAAAAATCACTTAAAATATTGCACTCTTTTTACGTCATGATTGTAAATATCACTAAAATTGCATCAGACAAAAAACCAAAAAAAAAAAATTATTCATCGTTCCAAATTCATACACGAAAAATATTAATCTGCGTCAATTACAAAACTAATAGCAATTAGCATGTTTAATCTCATAATACTAAAATTTTAATAGGAATCCAGTGGGGCAACCGGCGTGAATTTATGAAGACGTCATTAAAAACATCGGTACATAAATAAAATTAGGCAGACCATTATTTCGTTAACAAAACTACAAAAAAAGAGAAGAAACAAATGAAATTTAAAAAAAAAACAAGCGCCAGAACGATTCTTGAGCCAACGTTAGAATTATGCAAATGCGACTAATTTAAACGCCACACTGACTTTTCGTGATGTACGACACGTTGAAATGATTTATCTGAGCCATTCGCGGCCCTTCAGAAAAACGGAGAAACAACCTCAAATAGGCTACTTGAATAAACGTTACAACGAACATGCTAATGAATAACCGAACACCGTGAGCAACGTAACGTAACTACGTTTAAGTGGAAGCCTCCACACGACATTGTGTTCTGCGCAATGGTTATTATTTACCGGCCGCGGTGGCTTCGGCCGCCGAGTGAAATGTTACATTTTGTATGTAATTATGTTTATGAGATGCACCGTAGGAATGCTGCGAGTACATTGTTAAATAATTCCAATGTATTTTACGCTCGTAGCCCGCTGCTGTTATGGTTTACGAGCGCAGAAGTATTCGCGGTGGCGCCTCGTAAATATCGTCTGGTGAAATTAACACGGCTATTATATCAAATATATTCGGCTGGGTTCTTTGGTGTAGTGGTTAAATACCCTGAACGCTAAACGAAAGGTGGCGGATTCAATTTCTACACAAGAGAAACTTTTGTGTTGCGCATGTATTGGCTATTTTTCACTGTCCGGTAACCATAACATACGCATTTAAATCAGATAGCAGTGTGTGGTAAATAAATAAATGCTCAAACAATGCAATTGATGGCCTTAAACTAGCTATGAGACGACAGCCATACGGGACTCGAACCCATACCCGTCGCTTCCACGATCAGGACCCAACCGCTGGGCCAACATATCAGTCAATTTGTACTACACGACTTGTCGCATAAAGAATTAAATTAATAGGTAAAGGTTTTTTTTAAAAATCATGTAAACATTTCGCACGCCAACCTTACAAACGCATCAGCTTTTTACAGTGTGATTAAACGCGACAAGTAAACATTAAGTAATTACTTGTGACATTAATTACACGTCACTCTCATTAAGTTGTCCCGCGACACTTCGGCGGATGGTGACGCTACCACCCCGACGAATGCCTACTAAATAATACTTTTATTCGACATCCACGGAATAATTCACAAAAGAATTCCACCATTGCTCATATATGGACGCCTGTAATTGTCGATTTGTAAGTCCCATTCTACTTTTTATTTCACCTCTCTTTTCACACAACATCTACCGTCCCGCTCGCGCGCGCAGCTGTCACTTCTATGACGAATCACTTTGTCATTCTGACAACTTTTTGTTCGTCAATTGTAATTCTCACCCTTTTGATGTTCGATGAAAAAAATATATAATGTAATCGCCATACGCTGCTCGCTGGGATTTCACTCACAAAATTAAAAAAAAAAACAAATACATATACATACATATCAGAATATATAACTAATATAGAATGATGATTAATATACAATCACGCCAGGTTCCTTAGGCAGGTAGACAGAGAGCACTTTAGCGAAATGTCTCTGTTCAGAGATCTCTGAATTACCATAATTTAAACAATACCCTAAGTCGAAAAATTCCTACGAAGCCCGCACAATATTTTACACAAGATGACCAAACCTAAATTCTTCAACAGAGTATAATGTTGAAATGCCCCCATCTGAATTTCACATCGTTAGATTAGTTTAAATACACAAGTGCCCAGTTCCAGCCGCGGATTAAAATACCTCGAGTCTAGGAACCGTCCCCGGGCAACCATCCCCGGTGTTATCCTAACAATTACCACGGTTAAGCCGTTCAAAAAAACACCCAAAGGGTTCAACAATACTACCCCATTTTATA
>DWQT01002399.1:0-14244 GCA_018244895.1 Myscelus amystis hages | reverse complement strand
GTATAAATATGAATTACCGCGGTACGTTTATTTGTCTTCCACAAAGCTGTGTTTTATTTCATCAAAGTAACGATAACATCAAGATAACGGTAATTTTTGAAGATATTTCTTTACGATTGTAATTCAATGAATGACTTTAAATATATAAAACCAATTACATATTGAAACTAACGATTTCAGATAATTAAGACTGAAATGGCATTTTTTACATATCTAATTGATATATCAAAATGTTCCGCATTGTCTAGTCCTCCGTACATTTTTTGTAAGAAATAATTGTATATTTATATGCATACATTTTTATTCACGTTTGACCTTTCCATTGTAGTTTGTAATCTTCATGCGTTCAACTTTAAATCATGACCAACTGCCACTTTGTCTTGTTGTTTGTTTTAATCCGGTTATCAGTATCGCGGTAGCATCTTACAAATTCCATTCCTTTTCGTTTTCAAGACTTCCATTAACTGCCCTGCTAAATAGTGTACGTTAGTATCTCTACGATATCGATTTGAAGAGCTTTAATACCCAGGCATAGGTCAGAAACAATCAAATTTAAGGGTACCAAAAAATAAGCGAGGATAGCTTTAAGTTTTACAAGTGCAGGAACGCAAAAATTGAAATGAGTAATTAAATACAATACAGTAGGCATCTTTCCTATAGATTTGAAGCGATAATGTAATAGGAGTGCAATAAATGGCAGGTATTACGTACAGTAGCAAAGCTAATAACAGGAATCTCTTCTCTATAGTCTCGACCACAAGAGAAGTAATGCGTAACTTTGTGACATTTACGATAGTCTTGAGTTACCAAATATTTAGATGCAAGAGTCATCTAAAGATTGATGAGCTGCTGTGAATTATGTATGTAGGGCAATCGGCATCTTCCGATAATTGACTTGGTCTGGAGGGAATTGATGGTCGCTATAGTGCTTACGGGTAATGTATACATACATATATATATATAAACTAGAATGGTAGTTCAGGCGTTTGTAGAAAACCATACGCAGTAAGTTTTTCCGACTTGAACGAACGTATTTTATTAAAATAATAAAAAGCAATAAAGTTAGTAGTTAATATTATTATTCACCTACATCTTATGGCTACAAATTCGTTTTTGTTAGCTTTGTGTTTAAGAGTTATATCGAGCTAGTTTTTTCACGCGGCTTTGCTCGAGCAAAAGTTGAATTTACACAAACTAATAATGGCTTAAAAAAATATTAAGCAAGAGCTTGAATCAAAAGTTTTGCTGGCTAACTTCCAAACCGACGAATTGTTCTATCCATATTTTTCCCATTTAGGCTTAGAAATTCTAAAAATTCCTCCATTAGTTCTCACTTACGATATATGTATAATCAACCTATTTGAAAAGTTTAAGGATTTTAAGTTCAGCGGGATTAGCTGTCGCTTGAACCCATTGTCGGTAAGTCAGTCAGTCACTTTCTTCTTTAAATGTATAGATTTAGATAGCCTGTGTTATAAACCAAAACACTTATAAAATATGAAACACTAAAACTGAAATACATCTAACAATTCTAAAACCTTAACATTTTGCCACATTTTAGAAACTGTAATTTACTTATATGTCCTCTCTTTAAGTTACAAATGTTACCTTTCCGACTGAATAATGACACCGATATCGATTCCCGTCCCATCAACAGCTACAAACTGCGTGCACTTTAATACTGAGCGTCTCCATTAGTTTATAAACAAGTTACTAGAATATATCCTGAAATATATTGCGTTCCAATATCCCTCCTTTCTATTGTTGTGGGACTGAAAATTTACACGAAGCGCAACGCTAAACATAACATTACTTCACATTATTAACAGGCTTTTTATTACCTTCAGTTGTATGTATGTATGTATGTATGTATGTTACGGAAACTTTGAACGTGATTTTGAAAGAATTATGAACGGATTAATTTGAAATTTTGCATACTTATCAAGGACCGATGACAATGCAAAAATATGAAAATATCGGCCCTATATAGGAGGGCCTTCAGTTTGCCAATGAAATAAACAATACACTCAATAAGTGAAATTAAAAATGAAAAATAAATAATAGTAAAAAAAAATTAGGAAACACGCTTTATCAAAATACCAAACTAAAATGAAAAAATTAAATTCAAATTAATAATAGTGTAAATAAGAAAAAATATATAGCAATGGCGAAAAGTGTGGTGGGGTGCATATTGTAAATAGATCACTTAAAAAGCACCCCACCCTTTTTTACGTTGAAATACATTTTTATTCTTATTTCAACTATTGTTAAACTAAATTTATTTATTACCGATATTGTAATCAAGTGCACACGTAGTTGCTAAACACATGAAACTATGTTATTATCAGATATTACCTACATCATACATGACTAACCGATGTCCTTCTTACATTACCGGTTTAAACTGGATAGCCGTTGGATTTTGATTCAAACTATAAATGTGGGCGTCACCTTAAATCGAGGACTGTGGCGTCATAAACAAAGGCTGCTGGTTCTAGTTGAGCTTTGAAGGTGATTTTTTCATTGCGCTCCAAAACACCTCAGATTCTTATCGCACATGTTCCTGCAGTACTCGTTTGACCATTGTTTGCTACAGTTTGCTCGTGCAATTTATACCTACATTATATACCTACAAATATTAGACTCATCTCAATTCAATACGGTACCCCTACTACCGAAATATTCCAACAGTAGTCATATCCGCACGCAAGACAGGGGCGCTGGGGACACAACAACAGTTTGAGGTTCAAGTAATGTAGTAAATTAATAATTCAACTTATGCATTGATTGTTTGTAAATGAACAGCCAGCCTTTAAATGTATAATTACACACAATATGAAATTAACCTATTCTACCGCATAATTTATTGATACAAGTGCTTAACCTTCGTGACCATGTAACTAAGAACCAATATCAATTTACAAATAGGTATTACACAGATAGTTATAATTGTTAGTGCAAAAACATTTCTATTGGGATGGGTATTGTATGCTGAGCTCATTTTTCCCCTTTATATCTTTAATATCAATATAAACAATGGGTATTCCAGACAAACGGTCTAAAAAGCGTACGCAAGAAGTTCGAATCGAATCGGTGACACTGAAAAACATTAGTCCGTCGTCTATTTTATAGTAATGAGGATTTAATTCACTCAAACGTTCCCATTCCTCAGGACTTGTTAGATGTCGGTTGGGGAGGTCCATGGACTTAAGCAGCCAATTCTGATGGCGGTTTCCTTGTTAGCTGAAGGTACACGTCACATATAAGAAGTCTTTCCGAAACGGAGCAGCATAAACTTGTTAGATGTGGTAAGCGTAATATACATAACTGTATTATGTATACGTTCATAATACGGAATAATTAACGAGGCGAATCGCATATGACTCTCAAGTCATTCGGTTTTTTGTTGTTGAACTGTTCCGAAGTGATCAAGTAGATAATTTACATTTCCGGGCTGTAATTGTGGGCACAAGCGATGTGAATCATTGATCTTTAACAATATTATATTCGTTTTTCGTCTTTTTATGAATTTTAATATTATACATTGCAACATAAAAATTGTGATTTTTAGTAGCAAACACGATAAGCTGTTTTCTGGTGCCATTTCTAAAATAATCAAGTGCTTATTACTTTTTTTCTTCCATTGTATATGTAACATATATATTTTCTATATGAAAAGCAGCAATACTCTTAATACTCTGTACTAATACTCTTAATACTGTAATGCTGTTAAATCAACTATTAATCACGATTTAATGAATGTCGTGGGAACATTGTGAAAAGTGTTCATATATCATTTTGAAATTACAGAGGGACAGCTTAATTTTGTTTTACAAGTCGACGCGTAAGATGACACATTCCTTGACAAATGAATATGGGATACTTGAGAATTTTGCTTATTATTATGAAATATCTCATCCAGGAACTGACACAAATAATATTCTTTTTAACTAACTAACATAAGCGGGTCTGAGTCACCCTTATATAAGTTAGTGTATGATTAAGTGGCAGTACGATAACTTTAATGTTGTGGTCTCAGTACTTGATAAATCTTTTTGATATACGCTGTTTTTTTTACAAATTTTAGGAATAAATTTATTTCATCGAGCTCTTAAATTATTACCAACAGAAAAAGTAGGTACTTGTGCGAAAAACATTCGCGCATAATTGATCATATCTAATTAATAAAAATATTGATGTCATAATTACCTGCAAATTTAAAAACAATTATGCACGTGTTAACACAATAGTCACACAATGGGAGAAGAGAAATAAAACGTGATATAACATTGAATCTAAAACCATGCATTTATTTACATTTCAAGCACAACTTAATTCTAATTGCAACAGTAACCTTTCTGTAACAAGAATTCTCGTAATTGCAACATAAGAAACTTACAAGAATTAATGTATTGTACTTTATTACATTAGTTGACTTAACGCACCTCCATTACATCAGGAGTTCATGACTATCTTCCACATACATACATCAAATGAAAATTTAATCAGTTCTTTAATGTTCGGCCATATGTTCATAACGATGTTTAGACATTGTATGGACGGTCGGATCGATTGGAGGATTAAAATCTTCTGTTCTTGAATGGTATCGCCTGGGGTTGGATGTTCGATTCAGCCGTAGGGGGAAGTGTTTTCAGGTAATCGAGAGCTTTTTGAATTGCTGGTGGAATTGGCGGCGGTGTTGGAAGGTGTTCACCCTAAAAACATTCAATAAAAAAATTAAGCAAAGTAAATAAAAATACACATATTGAGTGTATGTATACTTAACTGTATGTGTGTATATTTAATTAAAAAAATATCTATGAATTATATGTGAGATGAAAAATACTCAGGTAAGAAAATAATAAAATTAAGCAATTACAATTATAGTATGTGTTTAGTGTAATAAGTAATAGAAATCCATTTAATGATAGGTATTATAATAAACATATTACATTTTCATCACTAAGTATATTTAGTGAAATCCGGGTAATTGAGTTAAAAATAAGAATTTTAACTACACTTTTAGCTAATATACATGTAATATAACTATAAAAAAAATGTTGTACCTATTACATGAAAAAGAATTGCATCACTTCATATTCGTAAGTGGATTTAAGTGATAGTAAGATACCAATTTTGAATCATTTGTTGTAAACTTTTGTACCAACGAAAATAAAAGATTACTTACATATTATGTACTTAGACATAATGATTGGAAAAGTAATAATGAACTTACATAAAACATCGAAAACAAATTAGGTGTGTTGAGAAAGTGCAAATATCTTAAAAAATATTGCGTGAAAGTAGTGTGTAATCCCCAGAATTGTTATGATATAACGTTTATTGTGTTGCTTGTTAAAGTACTTAATCAATAATCACTGTACGATTACAAACACAACGACACACAAAGGTCAAGTATTATTGCACGTACCCGCAATGTGTGCTAACGTAATTTGCTTTTACAATAATGAACTTTTTGTTTCATACATAAATTAGTAATAGCTCTTCTGAGTGATCACATGTATGAACGAAACTGGTATGTTTGCCACCTGTCAGTGAGCGATAACTACAGCGCTCGCACACACATATGCTACATGATAGACTTAAGGTGCATTTGAAATAGCTATGCACCAATCGAAGCGCTAAACTCTCTTAAATAAAGTACGTGCTACGAATATAATCGATTCGTGCCTCAACCTATTAAGTAAGAAATTCAATCTCTCTATTCTAATTCTGATTAACCTTAAACAAAATGAGTATAATAATATATCCGGGATTCCTAATTTGTTACAGTTGACAGTAGCAATCCTTGATTTTGTAGGCGTATTATTGGCATAACACAAAATATAAAATCAAGTCTCTCTCTGAATATGCAAGGTTTGCTTAAAAGGATTTAAGACCGCTCGACGTACCAACGTGGCAAGAACGTGGGTAATCATTTATTTATAGTTTTAACCTTCCTTTAGCCATAAACCTCGATTTCAGAACCATTACTATAATAATTTCTTCTTTATTGTTATTGATGAAAGCAAGATCAGTTATTTATAGTGAGATTATACATCGAATTCGTCTTTTGTAACCGCCATCGGCTCGCTTTTTAGTTATGGTTGCGTTATCAAACGTCTAACCTCGCTCAAGATGCGCTTCGGTTGATCAACTATTCCACCTAGTTAACGACATTCATATCAGTATCATATCAATGCCGAATGCAAAAACACTTCCCATTTCCCAAGAACGGGTCACGGGTCGACGTTTGATATTTTGAAGCGACATTTGCACACACGTTGGCCAACCGAGCCTTACACCCGCGCTGCGCCGCTCAGACATCTTCCTCAGAAATTTACGCAATCCCGATGATTCAGGCTCTACTCGAAACGCTCGTACTTTCCGAGTAGGTATAAATCGTTTTACGTGTGAATGCCACTCCCTTGTATTACCTCAGTTAAATTTTTAGAGGTCGTTAATGCAAATTTTATGCGATCTCAGAATAGTCTTGATGACTCTTATCATTTTATAGTTTGCATAGCTGCATACAAAATTCTTTATGTGGTCACTTAATATGATACAAACATTTCGCCGTAATATACTGCCTCTTCTTAAACTAAATATAATCTTAATGACCATCCAGGTTACCAAGATCAAGGAAAATACTGTATGGTATACAGAATTTGGTAGAATATATTCACATAATAGCGCTAATGTACAAAAATATTTATTAACAAAATCGATTAGTATTTCGAAATAACAACGATGGAGCGAATTGATATACATACCTAAAACAAAAACATATGTCAAGGACAACTGTTTTATACGTGGGAGCAGATAATACATCGGTTTGTTGGATTAACAATTACATTATCTACAACGTTATGTTTGTTCATGAATTTTAATATTACGAATTTCGAAAGTAGATTTTTATTACACTTGACATCAGTTTTACCTAACTTTGGTCAAGTATTTCAAAATTGAAGCGTCTTTTGACCATTTTTTTCTGTTATAAATCTATAACGAAACGTATTTAATGACACGCGCACTAATAACATTTGCAAATACAGATATTCCTAATTCATCGATTCTGTAATCTGTTAGAGTGTCGGTGCATTGCTCTCGTTCACTGTACTAAGACTGAAGAATGTACCTGATTCCGTGACACATCTGTCGGCACGTTGACAGGTAAAAAGATGTCAAGGATTTTATTAAAACTTTGTCAAACAAAATACCTACCATTTTGAGCACGTGGCAGACAATAAATCTTTAAATACCTAGGCTATGTCTGTTATAATGTATATCGTTTTTATTGATATTTTTAACCTTTTTATTGTTCCACTTCAAGATGCGGATGTCATTTCGCAATGAGAGGGTGGTTTGGTGCCTAGGTTAGCAGAAACCGAAAAAGGCATTTTAGAGAACATTCTGAAGAACTCTTAAGTGAGTAGGTTTCCTCACGATGTTTTCCTTCACCGTTGTAACGAGTGATATTTTATAGTGAATTTTACAAACGCCCGTATCTTTGGATCCCAGATATGAATCCCAGACCCCATTATTTGGAAGCTGATCTATACAACTAAGCTATCTCCGCTTATGCTTTTAGCATCGAAATAGTATTAGTATTTTTAAACATTTTTTACAAACTTATTATGCACACAAATATTTACGAGTATATTTGTTTATAATTATAGGTACCGTCCTACCCAACTAGTTAATACCAAGTTTCAAAATGTATCACTTATCATTTTGATGGGATAATAATGGCTATACCGCTGACAATATGATGATCTATGAAAATTTTATAATCTCCGTTATTCAGGGCCAATTTAAAATATTTAAACAGTTTTTTCTAGACTACATAAGTCTGTCAAATATTTACCTATACTGCGTGGATAATGACTATTAACTATTCGTCCACCGTTATTAAGTAATCATTCTTTTATCCTTACGCATGAACGGAAAGAATCAATACAATGGTATTATATTAAAATCAGTGTCATTATTCTTTATTGATACCGATGAAGAAAAGGCAATTCAGATTAATTATGAAATAATGATAAACGAGATACATCGTTGCAGATATATCTGATACTTTAAAGTTTTTCGATTTATTTATTAAATAAATAAAATAAAAAAAAATCAATATCTAGCGTTGAACTTCTGGCATAAATGATGGATTGTAAAAGTAGAATATTATTATTTCAATTAAAGAAGACAACAAACAAACCTGTGGCTGGAATCCGTTTTCGTCAGCGATGTACGTCAAAGCTATGAGCGAACCATCAGGCGCTTTATAACTGTATTTTCCTTCAGCAACTTGTACTTCCTCAGGCTCGCCTTTACCGAAATTCTTCACATAACCAGATTCTTCAGCATTTATCTCGTTACCGGTTTCATACCTAAATATTAATAGATTTGGTCATATTTTTCATTTAAATGTATTTTGTTTCTCTAGTATACACCATAGTAGATGTTATTTAAAGAAAATGACTTCCCATAGTAATGATACAGTTAATGATAATCGTTCGTATCTTCCTATTCCGGAAGGACTGAAGTAGCTATCTTAACATAAGGTTAAATAATGTACATGATACACCCATACTTATCGTTATCATAAAAATAAATACATACTATAGCTATATAATATTTTATTATAAATACTAAGACTGAAATAAAATCGTCGCGTGAGGAAAAACATACGGCGTTCTTTTTGCCATATAAGATATTATAGGCACTACGAGAAACAAGAACAAAACAGCAAAAATATTACAAAGTTTTTAATGAACAATAATAGGTCTGCAGATAATGTAAGTTTATGCTTATATCCTTTCTTGATATGTTATTGTCATGTGCTCCCCACTCTTACAACAAGCTAATAAACACAACAGTACATTTAAATATACGAAGCTCTAGGTACCCACACTTTACGTAGGCGTATTTTGAGTGACAAACAAAAATTCTTACTTACAGCCATTTGTAGGAGCCGTCGACGTTCGGTCCTTCAGATTCATATCTTATGATGGGGATGGGGTCATTAGGTTTCTGCGCCGCCGTTGTTGCTAGCAGGGAAGCGATCACAGTAGCAAGCACCAAACAAATCTGTAAATTGTCATTTTATTTATGTTACATAATCGATATCATATTTTTTCACGTGAAAGTGTCGTACTTTAGTGTTAAAATGTCTATGTGATAAATTGCAAAATATTAAATCAGATACGTCAATATCATGAACGTGCATTCATGAATATTCTATTTGCTCTTTTATTTTACTTTTGTGTTAGTATAACTTGATTGGGAGTTTTTTTGTATAATATTATCTGTATAAAGTATATGTAAGTAAGTATCTGTATAAAATATGTATAAAGTAATTTATTTCTATCAAATATTTAAAATTAAATATATTTAGAAATTGTCAAATGATCTTTTATTCAATGGCAAGCTATAATTAATGAGAGTAAAAATCATATTGAAAATTAATATTAGACCTAACGGTTAGTATCAGAAATCGACGATATCATTCTGATAGTCGCTTAGTTACCGCAAAATTACATTCATAATCCATTCAACGGTAATTAATTACCAAGTACGAGCGCGTGCG
This sequence comes from Myscelus amystis hages, assembly GCA_018244895.1. Lineage (NCBI taxonomy): Eukaryota > Metazoa > Arthropoda > Insecta > Lepidoptera > Hesperiidae > Myscelus > Myscelus amystis. The sequence continues at coordinate 4,658 of DWQT01002399.1, read as the reverse complement.
CTGCAGTCGGAACACTCTTGCCGTCACGATTAATTTAACACACACTTTCATTGAATTTCATAGCAATATAATTTTTCAAAATAGATAAAGCGAAAGTTAAACACTGCTACCCCCTATTTGTATTCAATATTTTGGTACTAGGTACAACATTTTCTTTCACAAGTACGCAAACGAATTTTAAAACAATTTCTTTAAACATAGTAATGTTGTGATTAATGTAGCAGATGAGTGCAACCACATAAAAATGTGATTGGTGCCGTATAAATGAGAGTTCTGCCAAGCAGTTGCATCAATTTAGCAACGTAACGTTCGTGCAATAGAAGCGGAAACAGAGAGTGCCGGAAGGGAATTGCAGCGTAGCGACTCCCTTCCACGAACAATGCAGCGCCGTTGAAATCGTGAAACCGCATATGTGATTTATTTGCGGCCACGTCTTAAATATGTAGTTCTTATCTACTCTAGCGTCGTATTGTTATTCATATACTTGTCCTAATTTTCGCTTACTATATTGTCAACCAACGTTATGTAATGCAGAAGTACACTAAACAACGTGGGTGTGGATATTTAAAATTGTTTGTCGGTCTGTATAAATACTAAAATGAAATTTTGAGCTTAATTTATTTTGCTTAGACAACAAAAGTCTTCCTCCAAATATTCTAAAGTCACTAGTTTACGAAGACAAACACTATTGTTTTGAAATTAACTTCTTTTTTATTTGCTTAATATGTTTCAACAGACGTAATATATAAAGCACGCATTATCTTGTACTTGGAATAATACATGGAATCGTTTGCAAAGACGTTTGTGTTACTTTCAGTCACGTAAAAAATTCTCCCAACTTAAACCTTTATCTCTAAATAAGTAATCCACAAAGCATTTCTCGTAAGAAATGTTTATCATGAGATAAACGTGATGTGAGCGTAATGTGATTTCATCAAAAGGATTTCGTGACTTGCGAATACGTACTGAGATTTTATCACAATAGAAAAATATTTTAAAAAGCTGTTTATATATTCCACCATTGTGTTATAAGTTAATTGTGATTCCAAGTTTTTATATCAGATTATTTTCAGGGATGCCTGTGCACATGTACCAAACTGATGATACATGATACACTGTCTATTGATTAATTATTACTTTTTGGACTAGTTTGCTTTCAGGAAGGCATAAAAAATAAACTTATATGATCTGTACTGGCTGCTCGGCCGCGTGATCAATAGAATTTACCTACAGGAAGGCATATTAAATTAGACTTATATGATCTGTACTAGCTGTTCTCCCGCGTGATCTTGATTTATCTTATTGATCCGTCATACCGTTATTATGACTGAACTGTCGTCTACTGCATTAATTCATTAAAACGTATTTTTCCGTGCAAATACTCCATTTCAGCGTAAAAGAACAACAAACAGACGCACTTTCGCATTCATAACATTAATATTTATGTTATAATAATACAGTATTCATAAAACTATACTTCATGACAGAGAAGTATAATTGACCTCCCAATATCCTTGAAGCCCTCTGCCGGCGCCCTTTAATAGAAACTGCGATTTTTTTAAATATTGCTGAATGCTGTTGATCGTCTTATTAATATTTTAATTTGTGATTTCTTGAAGCTAAACAGGCTAATGATATACGGTTGAAAGAAAAATAATATAGTTCGCAATGAGGAAGTTCGTAAACTTTAATGTGTTACATTGTTTACCCTTTATATCCACGTACAAATTTGTAAAATTTCGTGTACAGTATATTGTATTAGATGTAATTTTGAAATTAATGACAATCTTAAAAAAATGGAAATATATCTATAAAACAAATATTATAAAGTTACATTTATTTAATTATGTGATTTATAAATAATTATAACAGCAAACTGCTGTATTACCCGTACCTATTTTAAAATATTAACTTATATTTTGCAATGAAATTTCTATTGAGCTTAGCATTATTTCTCAAGACTTTTCCGCGCCAGCTGACATGATACCGAAATATATATTATGAAAGCTCACCATTGCTGAAGACCGTATGGAGGGCTACGACAGAAAGGGTCTGGATGCAATAAGATGCGCCGGTGGTATGTGCTCGGTGACACCGAAATGGGGTTTATATACGAGCATCTTTACCTATGAACTTCTTACGACCCGAACATCCAGACAACTCATCTGAACGCCTACTATGGTAACCACTCACACTAACGACCGTTGCGTACGTACACGTTTAAAACAATCATCAGTAAATGGTCATTAAATTGTGCATATTTCTCATACCGACGGATACACAATACTAAAATAATTTATTCGTTCCAAATCGATGCGATTACACCATGTATTGTCTTTTTTATTTGGCATCAAATGCATTAGCGATTTTCTATGCTTCTTCGTTACGTAAATTTGCAACAATTAAACTGGCAGTATCAACGGATTTCATTTACTTCACATTTTTTGCGTCATCGTTTTAACAAGCTTTTTTGTTTATTAATGATTAGAAAATATTTCACATAAAAGCTTACGTATACATTATACATATATAATATAACAGATTAATTACCGCATATTACGATACCTGGAAGGACCATATAATAGTACGTTATGACGTCATAATTTCACGAAACTAAATTTAATGCTTCGACTGTTCATTTTATTTTATCGGACTAGCTTTCTGTGAAATGTCAAATTACTGTGTTAATAGTATTCTATAGGGCCTAATGCGGGAGTCAATCCATCTCTGGGTGGAAAAAGTGCACATAAATTTGTCGTACCTAAGCAAATTGATTTGTGATCCTTAATCTTCCAAGTCGCATGATGCAATGTATTGCAGGGAATACCACTACTCCTGTGTAATGCTGCCAGGATACTTAATAGAAATAAAATTAAAACAGAAGCATTCTGGCAGCGATATCGCTGCATATTACATATCGATACTCTTACTATTTCTTACTAATTATTCCTAAATAATTATAAGATTCCATGTGAATTTACGTGGGCTGAGGGAAGGTAAAGCCTTCAAATACTTTTTATTTTAACACTTAATTTATTACCAGTTTTTTCCTTTGCTAAATAAGACCTCGTGTTAAAACGGAGAATATAAGTATTAAGTTTACAGCGTCATTCTTTGAATACATTATTTATTAAAATGCATCAACAGCGATGCCACGACGAAGATAAAAGCTTTATCTGATTGAAGCTCTTACAGTATTACAGTTTATAACAGTTTCCACATTACGCTGTTTGTTTTATTCATTGCATGCCTGAAAAGGATTTTAGTATCCTATACACGTATTAATTATAAAATATGGAAAAAAATAATGGTAAAAAAAGCATTTTTAAAAACAAGCTTTTATTTATGTGGTCTAAAAAGAAGGAAATAAGCTTTACTTACTTTAAATGAAACCTATAATTGTCGAAACCAACCTTTTATGTAAATTTTGCTGGGGTTAAAATTCAGTTGCAAGATTTGAACCGCAGTTACGAACGACCTAGCCAACGAGGCAACTTAAACAAAATTGAAATTATTAAAAGCTTCATGACATGGTTAGCGCTAGAGGTGTTTATAAAAACTACTTGAAATTTTTGATATGATACGTATATGAAGTTCAAGTAAGGTGCAAGTTTGTGCAGATGTCTATTATTAAAACTATATTGTAAGTTTAAATGAACATTTTAGTATTTGATACTCAAAGGCATGATGAGTAAGTACCTAATTTTGAATAAACTTATAAATCGAATGGTTAGTGATTAACATCCTAAATTCCGTGTCATGTGATACGAGTAAATCTTGCAGAATTTAAGTAATATGCAACATTTACGCGTCGCGAAAATAGATGCGTTATACTTGACGGTTTAATTACCAATTTGCGTAAACACGTAATCAAAATGAACACTTCATACAGATTTATCTAAAACTTCAGAAGGATGCCAGCAATTCTGATAAGGCGGGATATAATTGTGAAATATACATTTACCGTCAACAGCTTCGACCATCTCGCGTACAGTTTGACCCCGGCCAATCCTGTTCTGTGTGTGGTATTTGACGATACTCATAAAGTGCTTCCAATCAACATTTAAATAAATTTATATATGAATCCCAAAATAAATTTCAATCTTATACCTGTAAGTACGTTAAGATCTGTACGCACGTAATAAGATACCATTGTGAAGCATGTGACATTAGTTTTACTGCTTAGGTAGTTACTGGGGGTTTACGAGCGCTAAAATTCTCTACCACAAATTGATTTACCTGCACGAGGCGTTACATGGTGTTACGTATAAGCTACCTAGTAAAAGTAAAGTTACAAGGAGATTAATTTTTTTAACCAACTCATAAGGTAAATCATGTGAAACCTTTTGGTTGTTTAAAATATTGATTAGGTCATAATAATGACTTTAAAATATATAAAAATGTATTTTTCCTTACACATTTAAATCGACGAATAAGCAAATATTATAACTATGACACTATAAAATCGACGATAAATTCACATCTATTCATTGTTATTATCTAATATATAAAAGCGGACTTCCTGACTGATTCACTCATCCTCGCCCTGCCTATATCATTCCACGAGAGATATCTTAGTGCGGAAACCGAAAGTCAATTATTTTCTGCCATATATATTTATCATTCAAAAATAAATAAAAAATCCTATCCCTAGCTTT
>DWQT01002398.1:0-14244 GCA_018244895.1 Myscelus amystis hages | reverse complement strand
TTCAAACCAGAACACAGCAGCGCTTAACACTGCTGTTATAAGGCAGAAATAGGTGTGGCGGTGGTGCCGCCGGAGTCCAACCACAGAGGGTTCTACCACCTGGACGATTAGAACTTACGATTGGTATATGTCCCAGGGGTAAGCGGAAGTGTAAACAGTCATTACCTTGCCATTTTTGACGACTGGCGCAGAAACTCCATAGCCACCGATGAGGCCTACCGGGAACATTGAAACCTTCTTGGTGTTTCTTATTTCATCGAAAAGACGCAAATCAACAGTGTTGTCGTCGTCGCCAAAATAAAGAACACCACCTTGTGCGTTGTACTGGAGCCACGCCAGCGCCGCGCGACGGTTCGATACGCCTCTTGGGTAGTTTGTTCCTTTATAGATATACGGCTTGGGGCTCGATAAATGTGTGAACGGCAGACCAGTGCGACTAGAAATGCGCAATTTAAACTCAAATTATTACATATCAAGTCTTTTAATAATACATTGATACTTCAATTTTAAAATTAAATGCTATTGTTAACAATGTTATTTCTATGAAATAAAATCTAACCTTACCGAAGAACACTCAAAACTTCATGGGAGCACCTTGGTTGGTCATCGGCGACGATCCAATGTATTCGGGGAACGTGCATTAAAGTGTGAGCGAGTCTAGTCAGTTCAGGTATCTGCTCGGGCCTCGGATATGTCGGTGTTATGTAGTATATCATTTTAAGATCTGTACTGTTGTAGATATGAGCTCTTTCGTCAATGAAATTGACAAAACATATCTTATTTTTAACTATTAATCGCACTTTACTATCAATAATATCTATGCTGAAATAGGAAATGTACTTTCTATAATAGTTAATTCTAATGAATAATATTAACAGATATGATGGTAGAACAGATGATAGAACTTATACAGTTCTATCAATGATTATGCAGTATGAAAAGTTTCTATTGTACTCATATTCTTTTCTATAATAAAGGCTACATATAAAATAAAATAAAAACATCAGAGTCATGTTCTTAAGGAATTCTAAATTTGTATTTTAGTGTTATCTGTGAGAACTATAATATCTGCCGTTGTTGATTAATATTCTGTGTCAATGATGTAACCTAAAATAAATCAATGCTGTCTTCTGTTGTTAAGAAGCCACAAACTCAAGTGATAACTAACGTAGGTAGATAATAAAGGACAAGCTTACTACATAAAAAGTAAACATGCATGCTCTCTAAAGATGGCATTATGTTTACTTTGTTTCATTACTTTATCATATATCATAATGCAGTATTCTCTGCAGATGAAAGTTGGACTTGTACAAATAAAGACTGCACTTATGATAAATGTCATAAAGACTATTTTGAGGTTTTTCTAAGAAAACAAGTATATTATATAATATAATATCTAGCAAGTTTGGACTGTAATACAAATGTGCTAGATAGGTTGACTGGCAAAGAGCATGAGAGCATTGGAGTGAGCGTAACTAATGGAGATACACGAGTATTTCCAAGGCTATATAGGTCTTAATATGCTAGAGGAAATTGAACAATTTGAAAGCCACACATGTCTATTTGCATGCACTCATTTAAAGAGTTTGGAAAAGTTTTTGAAGTGATCTTCAACCCTTTGTTATAGCCATTATTCTACAATCAATTAAAGATGGAAACAATTACTATAACTAATGGGGAAAGTAAAACAATGTAATGAGTGTGTAACAAAATTAATTAAAACAAACGTATTTTTTACATGGTGAAATGATAACCTTTTTGGGAAAGACCTAAACAGACTGTTTTCATATGTATATATTTATGATTTACATAAAATAAATACATTTATGTATTTTGGTTTTTCGTTAAAAACTTCTAGTGATAATAGACATTAACATTACTAGTTGAGTTTAAAATTGCACGCTGTTATTACAAAAGCATTCTAATTTAATTTATTTTACAATAATAAATACTCTTGCAGGATGCATAAACATTCTTTATGAAATTCTTACCTCATCCCCTCATTGTTCCAAGTAAAACATACATAAAGGCCACTACAAATTAAAACAGAAGCAAACACATATTTAAATATTTTAAAAATATTCATATTTACGTTTTATTAACCTAATTGATCATGTTTAATTTAATTTAAAGAAAATTACTACCAAGTTTTTCTATTCGATTTGACTGACAACCGTTGTATTATCGATTGACAGCTTACAGCTAATTGACATTGACGTTCACGTTTCTATTGGATAATAATAGTGGTACTGTAACTGTCATATATTTTTACTATTTACAGCACTTATTACTATAATGCCAATTAAACTTATTGATTACAGAATCAATCAAGGGCTGGCAACCACTTTAGGTACATTTAGAGCCAGGACATTTTTAGCTTGTTGGGATAGATAGAGTCAAAATTCCTAGTTTTACTAAATGGAAACTATCATGAGAAAAGATGAGAAAAGATTCAAATTTTGTGTTATCACATCTATATTTACCAGGCTTTCCTCGAAAGTTGCGATGAACACAGTGAGATGTAGAATGTAAAATGATGCTAATGGAGCTCTATTCCAACCCCTTTTTATGGGTATGTGGAAGGAGTATATTTATGCAATCCTATATATACAATGTATTACCATGTTTGACGTATCATTGGTTTTTACTTGCTTGTCAAAAGTTTTATTTAAATTCTTTCCTTGAATACAAGGCCTTGCTATGTCTATATTGGTACATAAATCAGTTATTCATTACTAGGTTTTGTACGTCACTTCATAATTCTTCAATTAAAGAATTGAATTATTGTGTTATAAATCAACGTAAACTTAATACATCAACGTAAACTTGATATGCATATAGAAAAAAAAATTAAATAGTCTGGTGTAATAATACACAATGCAGTGTTTATCGATTCGTTCGGATTTCAGGTTAGCCACACCGTAAGCGTGGGAGATAATTTTTTTATTTTTTTTATTTTTTTTTTTTCATTTTAAAATAAAATAAAGGTCTTATAATTTCCTTTAACGAAAAGGAACCCGAGTCCATCAATGGAATAATAAAAAAGGGGTTTAAAAATACAACCCATTAGTAATTTTGTCGAGAGATTATAGAAAACATAAAGGCATTTTTTTTAACTTCACATGATAACAATGAACACCAAGTGGTTTGATTTGTATATTCAGATTGTAAAGGTACAAGGAATCGAGATTTGGTCACGCAGAAAGAATGACCGATAGCAGACTCCCGCAGATTTATAAGGGTAGTGTAATCGGTAGAGTCGGAAGACGTAGGCGTGCTTACTTTAAACAAACCGTAGACGTACCTTAAGATGGCCAGGTTAGGAGTTCCTTAATAAAGGAACCAGTGGCGTAGCTGGGGGGGTGCGAGCGGTGCAGTCGCACCGGGCATCAAAAAGAAAGGGGCATCAATATCGACGATCAATTCTTCAAACATGTATTTATCTACTCTACTGTGTTCTGAAATCTGAAATTATTTTGACCATTTGAAAGGGCATCAAGACCTAACCTAAGCTGCACCAGGCAGCAAATGCCCTAACTACGCCACTGAAACGAACCTTTAATGATATGCTCTACCTATCTTAACGGGGAATGGGCTTTTACGCCAATAAAGTCAAAGTAGCGGGTCTCTGTAGCTCGAAGAGTTAGTGTTTTGTTGTTTGCAGGGATTTTATCATTTGCATTAAGGTTTGCGATAAGACAACTTTTTTCCGACGCCCAAACTTTGTCCACTGCTGGACACATGTGTCCTCTCACAATGAGAGGCTTTTGGGCTTGCCTACCACGGTGGCAAAGTGCGGATTTACAGACTTCCCACACGTCTCAAACACATTATACCTATATTTTATATCATATTCTAAGCTGTGCAGTTTTCTTCGGGATGTTTATCTTTACCGTAATGGTAATTATTATACCATCACGCCGGGTCCCAGGATTTGAATCCAGATCCGCGTGGAAGGCATGGGAGGCTGAATTTCAATCGGCTAAGCTATTATTGATCTGACACCAGCTTTGTAGAGAGCGATTTTATGGCGAAGATCCATCGTACTATTATTGTTGAACAGAATCAACAATTGAGAAGATATTTGTTTTTATCATATTTGTTATGGTTATATCATTGTATATACATAGCAATAATAATGAATATTTTACCAACTTACCAAAAATACTACCTACTTAATACTACTTTATTAACATGCTGTTTGTTACGATAATTATATTTATTATAAATAGTAGGAATAAAATTACGTTATTCTCTATAAAATGAATAATTATTGCCAAAATAATACATTATTTATATTTATATTAATATTATATAACATTATATGGGTTCTGGGACTGATCGGCCTCATGGTCGAGTGGATAGAGATCCTAACGGCTAAAACGGAGGTCGTGGGTTCGATTCCTAGTCAGAAAAAAACATTTCTGATAAGCATATTAGAGTGTCTGAATGTAATAAAAATATCTGTATTAGTATTATATAGTAACATTTCCTATAAGAATTTGTTTGATATGATTTCATGCTTTAAAAGCTGATCTTAATCGATCTGATCGGATCTAACCTGACCTAATCTGATCTGATCTGTACACCGTATTCAGGAATCATACATGAATTCTTTCAAGTGATCGGCAGTTAACTAGCTGTACAGTTTAATGTAGAATATATTGTTATGGCAAAAAAATTATGCTCACCATTAACTATTGTATTTTTCCACTTTATATATATTCATGTTTCATTTTTTTCTCTAAACAATAGTTAGACTGCTTTAGAATTTCGGTTCGGTATCTTCAGATTTCCCATAGCCCACAATTATGTAGTCTGTCCGCGTGTGCCTAATGTTAGTGTATAAATATAATATGTGATATAAATTTCTGCTCATTTGAACCAATGTTTGTAGTTAGATATATCATAATAAGCAATGTTTTTCAGTTTTGTTGATAATTTTATTTGTTTCGCCTTAGCTTATTTCCAAACCGGTCTTGTTTTTTTCATTGCAATAAAAACGGACAATATTTATTGTCATTCTATGCATTTTTTTTTTAAATCCAGATAATTAGAAACTACATTACATTTATCCTGAAGATCTTGGTCAGGAATAAAGGATGGAATTATTAAAGTGTAATTTCGATGGACTGTGACTTGTATCACGTAAAGACATTAATGCGAACGAAGCCACGTGTAAAAGCTAGTTATACTAGAAATCCTGAAAATTGTCTTGTCAGTGTCTAACCGTAACTGAATAAAATCTCTAATGGATATTAGACAACCCAAATCTTTCAGAACTCCTAGAAAATCATTACATCCGCGCATCTAGGACATGGTAGCGCAACCACGCCCTGTACTTGAAACCTTGTTATTAAAAAATACTGCAGGGTAACATTTTTACGAGATAATTTTTTTCAGAATACATTCGCCTAATGTAATGACGTTGTAAAATTAGGTAAAATTTTGTTTCGCGGTTAAAGAAAATATGGCGACGATATCGATCGTTACACACAGTCGTTTGTGTGTAAATTTACTCGATTCGATTTTGTTAGTGTGTAATGAAAGAAAACCTCTTTATATCCAATATATTATAATATGCTAAATGTAAATATATTTTTGGATTAGTCTAATGTAGTGTATAATAATTCAAAGATTTTCATATCTGATAAGAGTATTTATATATTTTTAGCAACTAATATCTTCCACTCAATAAACCTTTTGATTTATCTTATATAAAACTTACGACATTGTGTACCGGCCTTATATTTTTGTGTTGTACCTAGGTAAAAAAATATTTTACTTTTATACGTCTCTCTCTTTAATTATATATTTATGTCTTCGCAGAATCGAGATATTACAATGTTCAACATCATTTATACTCTGACATTGTCTCAGTTGTTGTCCATAATAATATAATTAAACTATAAAATGTATTTTGATAATTAATAAACAGTTGTATTGGTATATACGGCGCCTTAAATACTGCTTGTTTACAATACGATGATTTACCGCTTTCATCCTCTAAAGCGGGTTTTACGGTACCTTTTTCTAATAATAATAATAATAATAATAATACTTCGTAGACTATTATACCTATACATTCTCTTTTAGTTAACTTTTCACAGCAACTGTTTATTAAATCACAGAGTGAATTCTAAAAATAAACGAAGTACTGACAACTATTTTTTAAAAAAGAATGACCCAAAATCGATACTTTAGGGTTTCGCGACATGCGTTCCTTAAACTTCTGATCTAAAATATTTTGAAGAGTGTTTTTGAGTTAGAGAAAATATAACTAGAGTTATCATTTTTGTGTAGTTCTGTGTTTTTATTAAATTCTGGACTATAATAACGCTGAAATATAATTTTGTGTCTTAAGTATTATGTTGGCTATATTGATTTCATTGTCAACAACTTCACAGTGGTGGTGCGAGTGATTGCGCGTAGTGTTATTGTTTTGTGGAAAAAATTGCGAAACTTAACTAAATTCATCCCGTTTACTACATACTTTCCTTAAAACTTTTATTTTTCTAAATGAACATTGATTTTCTACGTGGAATATGTCACACCTGAGCGTGGTAAGTAACAATTTTTAAGCTACATCAACACCAGCATAGGGCGGTACAATCGTGTAGAAATTGTCATTATTTCTTCATTTGGCGTATGTTTTATAACTAAAAATGTTTGTGTTTTATCGTGAAATAATTTGGAGCGTTGTTTTTACTAGGAATTGCTTTAAGAATGTAGCTTATTGTAATCTTTCCGATGGTTTTGGATATGCATCCTCCATATTTTACTGCTACGTGCATGGTACCAACTACATAACACAAGTAGCTATAGGTCTTCGTCTTACGGTTTTAATGAATTTCTGCTTACTGAAGAGAGATATTGGTTTATTTCTGGTTTATTTGAAAAAATATGATAATAGTTATCTTACAATGATATCCTTTTCCTACTTTTCGTTGAATATTTCGTCGTGATTACATTTTTCAACGCGTCTACGTAATTGGGGTATCGTCGGTCGATCCAATGTAGAGCCCACTTGTTCTTTACGAAAACTTTAGTAAGGCTTAAGTTATCAATCAATCTTGTCCTTTAGTATTTTATATGTTCGTGAAATTATTTCGATTCGATTACTTGTATAATATTTAATTAGGTTATTAGTCGCCTTTCAATTTTATAAAAATATTAAAGCAGGAACCAACAATCATATTTAAATATAGATAACAAATATTTTATATAAGTAATGTTCAAACATTGATGAATTTTTATACACACTTGATAATATCCTAATTGAAGACAAAGGCTGACATGCAAGTATCATATTCAGCTGAGTTAACTTTTTTGATTGAATTGTACAATAGAGTAATTTGAGACTATTTGAAATGGAATTGTTGCTTTAGAAATGGTTATAAGTTGTTTGTATAAGCAGAAATAAATATATTAAACATTGTTATTGAAAAAGGTTTTAACAATTCAAAACTGCCGTGTTCCTGCCTTATATCTAGTATATTCAAAATTTTTGCATGGAGTAATAATGGTCTTGAAGAGAATTTATAAAATATGTCATTGGAGCTAAAAACTAACATTGCTTATATGGACAGATGCGATGTTTTGAAGTAAAACATTCAAACTTATTATATTTATATGTGCATTAAACATGAACACAATTATACAATGTAAGCAGATTATTGCTTGATATTTCAAAACATAGTTATCTCACAAGTGTGAGAGTGGTCAATTGTACAATAATTATCTAAAATATTCATGACAACCGATGCATGTGTTTTTACAGTCAAAGAGGGCTGTGTTATGCGGATGGTGAATAGGGAGTGGTGATATATTTTAAACCGACATATAAGTCAACTTAATTCTAAATTGTAAAAACATGTACATTTTTTGTTAAATTTACATCAATCCGAATTGTAAACATGCATCATCATATCCATAGGCCCCACTGACCAGTTGGAATCGCAAAACAATCAAATCAAGTTAAACAGTGCATAGTGACAATGTTGAATTTGATACTTTCAAGAAATTCTATTACAATATTCAATGTATGATTCAAATGACTGATGAATGAATTCAATATAACAAAAAAAATTTTTAATGCAATATATTCAGTATATTCAGCAAAACAAATGATATAATAAGTATATTCAGCAAAACAAATGATTATGCATCCTAATGTTATAAATGCGAAAGTGTGTTTGTCTGTTGGTCATTCTTTCACGTCAAAGCAGATTGATGATTAAATTGATTTTTGGTATGACGATAGATAATGGACTGGAGAATGTCATAGGCCACTTTTTTTTCGCAGAAAAATATCTCAGTTCTACTGGAAAAAGAGTTAAACAAATAAGCGCTATAGACGTCGTTACAAGCGAAATAACTGTATAATGTGTGAATGAAATCATTAATTTTGACCACACATCCGACATCACGGGTAACAGCTAGTAGCAAATACATTTAAAACTCTCAGTAAACGGATTTCAATTGACGCAAAGTTCAAAAATTATATGACATACTTTGATTTAGATGTGAAACTACTGCTGATCCGGCGAACATCATTACACCTCACAGTCAATGTATAAGCAGATTTAGGATTCCAAAATTAATGCTATATTATTAAGTAGAATTTTTTATAAGGATAATAAATATAAACGAATTGATTATTTATCAACCGATCCATCTGTGTTAAACGATACTTGCAGAGCGTATTCTGTCAATCGTTGACAGTTGTGTCAAACTGACAGTTATGTGAAATTAATATCGTTGTCAAGTTTGATTATGTTTTCTTAAATTCTCTGACTTTTCGCGTGATTTTCTTTAACTCCTATTTCTCCTGACAATTACGAGCATATCAAACAAACAATTAACGACATCGGTCCAACCGTTCATGCATGATGCCGCGACCAAACAAAATAGGGATTCACTTCTATATGTATAGATATCACTAGTTTCATAAATTGTGTTCAACAATTTATCATTGTAGATTTCTTGCGATGATTTGTTCTCTTCAAAACTAGACTTGAATAATTGTGCAATTAAGAACTCTTAAGAAATCTTATAAATGCACAAATACATGTTTGAGTTGAATAGAATCAAAGTGCTTTTCATTTTATTATTGTACTAGCTGACCCGGCAAACATTGCTTTGCTATATAAATTATAATCAGCACCCCCGGAACCCCTTTACCGGTGGAATTTCGTAAAATCCATTCTTAGCTGACCTCTACTCACTGAAAGCAATATTCCTACCAAATTTCAAGTCTCTAGGTTTTCTGGTTCCAGAGATATCATGATGAGTCTATATATCATTGTAAATCTCCTATACATATACATATATAGATTTGCATATTTTATATTATCTAGATTTATTTTATATTATACATATATAGATTTGCATATTTTATTTTATATTTTATATATATTTTACTCTGTTGGCCGATATACACTATGTATGCAAGCAATTTTTTCCCCTCTTCCGGGAGTGAGTAGGGACCGTGACCCAAAATTGTTACTACCAGTCCACTTATAGTGATCACTACACTAGCATTTTATATCTGATGTGAATTGAAAGCTAAACAATAATATTGAATCAAGAATATATGCTTTTGTTTCCTCCTTGTCTATTATTATTATTCGTTAATATGCCATTTTACTAGAGGCAGACAAGCACTATGATCATGACTGTATTGAAATTTAAAAGTTACAATAAATAATCATCTGTTTAGAGTAATAACATTGAATTCGAACACCAAAATAAAAACTATAAAGCATTTTGGTCTGAAAGAGCTATTTACGTCGTGGGAGTAAGAGCTGCTGTGAAAGAAAATTTTCAATTCATTATGAATTTCAACAATCACAATAGTGAACTCCTTACCAGTCTGTGCATTTTGCAGCAGCCGCTAATATCATTTTATTGATCTTTCAAAAATACCCTTTAGCACCCTTCTTACTTTGTACAATATTATCACACACAGAGGTCTGTGTTGTCCGAACGTTATGCTTGTCCAAATTAAAACATAATTGGCTTGCTTCATGGGACTTCAGGTGCATTTAAAATTGGATTCATATTATTCCTCATTCCATGTTAGTGCAACATGCATATTTATGTTATGTATATAATATGTAAAGGTTGCAAAAATATCGCACACTGGTCGCTTTCTGATATTGTGTTTTAAGTAAAAACAATTTATCATTAACATAACATAAGACTTTAATGAACATATTTTTATTTTTGTTACATCTTCCAGTGTAAGTTTGGAAATAATATAAACCATGACAATCATATGCATTAAAGACCTAGTTTTTGTCACTGAATAAAGTCATCCTTATTAACCTATGGTAATTTAATTATAATTGGCGTAGAAGTAGTTAAGATATAAACATTTAAAACACCCGCCATGTTCCGAGACCCATTCTCTGTTATTCATTTGTTTCACGTTAATAAGTAGCCAATATGGCAACTAATTGTACCCATTTTTATGTAATATTAATGATTCTGTTAGCATTGTGGTAGTTTGTTTCGCATAAAGTTTCCCCGTTCTTGATCTTTAGTCCCCGTCTGATTTTAGAAAGTTTTTCATGACTGTCACCATGACATGATCTTGTATAATGCTATTTTAAATAGAGTTTCCTATTCAACTGTTATTCGAACCATTATAAAAATTCTTGCCAGGAAATTGGTCTGTATATTTACGGAGCAGTTATAAAAATGTAACCTGCAATTGTAGGTTTGAATCAAGTTATACAAAGAGAAAGAGTGATGACACACAAGTATAGAGAAAGAATATTGTCTTTATTTAATAACACAAAAAGCATAACAATATGTGCACGTCTCGACCCAATATCCCTAATTCATTGCAATACCATTTTAGAAAATTCGTAATCCTCTTTGTTTGCAATACAAATGATTGCACAGATTAAAATTGAGAGCAATGCATTATTGCGAATGTAGCTATGGAAAGTGCATTTCCCTCCGATTGCAATTTTTATCGCTTAACACCATATGGTATACACGGAGTGGTTTTACTGTCGTAGCGCCGTTTTTGTTTTTGGAAAAATAGCAGACTGGCACCAGCGGTCCTGGAGACAAATGGCCACTACAGCCCATACAGTCATTTGAATCCGACTTCAGTCTGACTGCAGTCTTGATCGAGGGTCGCACATAATTCTTGAGAACGATGATAAGACGTCATATATTTTGCCATATATCCGCTTACCAAATTCTCCATACTGGAACGTAATGATGCGACGCTGGTGCCCCTTCTACTGTAGGAATAGACTGCTGCGTTGCCGCGATTCTAACGAACTCTAAACATATGGCTCCAAAATCTCGTACTTTATTTTCCGTGATTGAAATAATATTAAATTCGAAATAAAAAAATGACTCAATAAATAGCCATTTCTTTATTTCTGGTTCCGTTAAAGCTGATATTATCCCGATTTGTACAATATTAATTGTTTTCGTCGAATACTGTGATCCGACGTGTAGCTAAGACGACGGTGTTCGATGATGTTTGAGTTTTGTAAATCAATAACTCTCTTGTCAGAGATTATACATGTCATCCTTCGCGTAATTAATATCGCAACAGCGACCTCTTTTGCTCCGCTCGACACATCGTTATTCTGCGACGGAATTATACGCAACACAACCATAGCCGAGACGCAGCCTATGTTGATAGAACTACGCTAGATGTCGTTGCAAACAGTGAAATTAACAAAGGGGACCCAGATTGCTGTTGAAATTGATTGTATTGTATGACACTACTTAAAAAACAAACTCGCAGCTTTCATTTTTGATAATAGTTCTTGGATAGAAGTTTGAGATTGTAAGTCTTTGAAAATGGTGAATTATCGATTTTATTTTTGTAATATTGAAACTTGAAAAATGATTTCAAATACGGCCTGCTAGTTGACAAATAAATTCGTAGATATTTTAAATGCGTTAGCGTAATATTGTTCTACGGAATAATATCTCGTTTGTTTCGATTTTATGCGCTCTTATTATCCTACTTTCATTCTATCTCACGTGTATTTTATCAAATTGTTTATTAAAATATACTGGCAAAGTATTATGTTATCAGAATGCATGTCTTAACAATGCTAAAGCGCCCGTTAATAACGCCGAAAAGTAAAATCTTCGTTCGTATTTTTTACACTTCGCCTTGGGTTTCGTTAACGCGCCTACAACGCAACAATCTGTGTCCGCCATATTGATTTTGTTCCTTCTTCACTTGACATGAATTTGTTTTGTAGAGAAATTAATTGGTAGGTATTGAAAATATTACACCGTAAACCAAACGAATATGTTATCTTTTTTGTAATCTGTCCGATAAACATTCGTCGTTGGAAAACCTCGGATTACAATCGTTTAAAAATAATATTAAATACTACATACTATTATACATACAGGTACAGTGACATTTTTTTTGTTCTTCGCGTTGTAATATGTCACTTCTTTTGAATATAGAACAAAAATCTACATTTTGAAATAAGAACGATTTATTCTCGTCGACTAATTTCTTTAGGGTTCAGGTATTTTGTTTTTGTTATATATTAATTATATGTATTAGCGTGATGTTATATAATCTATAGTCTTCCTCGATAAGTGAGCTATCCAACACTGAAACAATTTTTCAAATCGGACCAATATTTCCTGAGATTAGCGCGTTCAAACAATCAAACAATCAAACAAACTCTTCAGCTTTCTATTACTATAAGTATAAATTTGTTGCATTACTATAAGCGTAGCGCGGCTCGCGATGCATCTGTTTTTTGCGTCTGGAGCGGCGGCGGATCCGCGTAACACTCGCCATTGACATCTAAGCAGCATGGCCATGTTTACGTTGGCGGGTTACGGCGTGTGTTTACAAACAGTAAATTGTTTACTCTGACACGACGCAGCGTCACGCGTCGTCACCGCGCGTCACTGCGCGTCACGGCACCGCCTCGCCCTGCGCCGCCCAATCCTTTCCAACTGCGTCTTGTTGCACTTTATAATTGTGTTTTCCATGTTCTGTTGTTTGTGTTCTATCAGATTCGCCGTCATCGTATCGCCCGCGATTGTACGAACGCTCCCGCTCGGTCCGATTTTAGTACGTTGTTTATCATCGGCGCTTATTTTTGTAATGCGCAGTTAGTTACTTTGATTTATTCTATTTATATGCATGTATTGTTATCGTTTTATGCACTAATACTATTATTTATGCCGCTTGAATGTTTTTTGTATTATTTTATTTCATATATTGATTGACTTATTAAATAAAACGCAAAGAAAATTTACATTTGAAGCAGGTACTGTTCAGAAATGATTTAGCATCCATTTTAACAAATTTTAATGAGGGTCAATAACGCTTAAAATGTTTGGTTTTTCGTTCTTTTTTCATTATATAGTTGGATGAATGACGCCAATTTTAATAGATCTTATTGTGTTTTGTATATCATATAAGCCGTCGACTACTTATATATTAACTGTCCTCACTGGATGACAACGGTTTAAAGCCGAAGAAGCATTTCAATGACTCGCTGGCAACGACTCCCGTTTCCCGAAAAAATATTCATTGTAATAGCGTAAAATAAATATTTCGGGGCCAAACTAAATCCTATGAAAGACTATGATATCATACAGTTATTTTTCGTTTCGGACTCATCGCGAGGGAATTCATTCATTAATTATTCGTTGGACATCTTTTAAAAATGGAATATAAAGGATTGAGACGATTTTCCAAAAAGTTTGGTTGATATTAACATTGGTTGATACTATAAATTGCTTTAATACCGGGTAAACTTATTTAACAATGGAAAGATTATCGAAAGGAGAGTCTTGTTTCTTCTCGTGTTTAGTTTAAAGTCATAAAAAGGTAAAGATAAGATATACCTACGTATTTATTTATACTACGTTATCATGAATGGATAATATCATAGCCAGCGCAGTGTTATCGGATGATTCTGGATTTCCCTTACTTAATCGGTGTCTATTAAGGTATATTTAATTACACATTTCCTAGCTGTGTGTTATCTAATGCTTATGCATATAATTTTTTTCACTCTTTTCTTGTTCTACTACAGAACATACATAGGTCTTTCGAACGTTGAGCGCACAATGAAAGGCCGGTTCAGACTACGACACTATACACCGTACACTCAGTGTATACATAGAATGATTCTGTGTGAATACGAGTGTCTGTAATTGGTAAATTTATTGTGACACAATATTTAGTGTCGCATCAACCGCTGTGTGAACACGTTGCGT
>DWQT01002397.1:0-14246 GCA_018244895.1 Myscelus amystis hages | reverse complement strand
ATTCGCATCAATTCAGACATCTGCATCCGCATCCGCATCCGCATCAATCAATGCGGAGTTTTTACGGATGCAGATTTTCAGTCATTTATGCACTTAACATATTAATAATTATCCTTTTAAAATCCGCATCAGCACCTATATCGCATCCGCATCCGCGGATGTCAAAATTCTTGTATCCGTAACAACCCTGGTCAGGACATTGGCAAAAATTGACAAAAAATTACTTCTAATTCTAAACAGGGCTGCAGTTCTGTCCGTGGATAAACATAGATGCGTTATTAGCTATCCTTGGGAACTAACTTACAGCTGGCACTTTGTATATAAATATGACTGTGTCATTCACAAAAAAATACGGTGCATTACTTCCAAACTTCGTTGGTAATAATAAATAAGTAGGTATTCATTTTTTTAAATTTGTCGGCCGATGGTCGTCAACAAATCTGGTGAATCTTTCTTCATGAGACAAATTGTTTACAAGTGGAACTAGTAATCAGAAAGAACAGCTATTAATTATCAGTTTTCATGGAGAGCTCTATTGTTACCTACCGTCAGGGTTGCCGAACTATCGATAGTTTTAATCAAAAAAAGCCCATGCAATACTTCTATTAGACCACTATCGATAGAATATCGATATCCAATCGATAGTCCACTATCGACCGGCAACACTACCTACCGGAAAGTCCTATATCATAGCTTTGCGGGAATACTTCAGAAGGAAAATTATTGCATGCTTTACAAGCTATAGGTATTTAATCAGCGTCGACATTGAATTATTTTATTTCGGTTGTTGATTCTATGATGTTGGTAATTGTTTGACTAACTAGCAAACAAGTAAATATACCGTAATCAAGTAAATCGTTTGACTAAAAAATATTGTTTGACGTTTATAAACAGTTCCTCTTTCCGGTACGAGTCTATTTTCAAAAGAAAACTGAAAAAAATGATGTCTAGTCCAAATATAGTTGAAAATCACAGAGACAACATTGCAAGAGTTGAAGTTTTCACTTAGGTTCAACACACTGAAAATGTTACTAAAGTTAAACAGTTAGAAAATCGTTTATTTAGATTACCGGTAAAAGATCTATAGGGACTTTATAATATGGCGGCAAAAAAACATAAAGCACTATTTGATGCTATTTGACACATTAGGTACTGTCATTGTACAGTGAATGTAAATTAGTGGCGATTTTTGTATGCGTGTTAGAACTATCGGCGTTAGCAACAAGCTTGTTAAAACTGCGCTTATGGCTTGTGGAGGCCGGCGTGAGATTGGCAGGTGCACCGGCCCGCTTCACGATACTGTAATGTGTTCAACTCTTATGCATGTTTTTTTTACTTTTCGTGAGACTGAATTAAATAATGAGCTTAGCCAGGGTCATCAACCTGTCTTATTATATTAGCGGTTATTCTGTAAAAATATAGCTACTTACTGAAAATTTATTATTTGAGATTGTTTAAAATTTTTAAACAGTGCATAAACATTGGGTCGTTATCACCGTAAGTTTGGAAATATTAATACTGAGTGCTTTCCTCATATCGGAGACGCAAGGCCAATTAAAAATTATCTCCAATGGACAAGGTTGTATGACGACTGACGTAAGTGGAACGGGATAATTTTTTTAGACAATTGGTAGCCATACAAGTCCTTTTCCTACGACTACGCGATTGTACGGCTGTAAGAAGTACCTACTAAAAGATTACATCGCTTTCCCTCGTTCAAGAACAGGTGAAAGAGTTTGCTTTGGTACACCCCATCAAAAAAATAGGGTACTAATATAATAATGTAAAAGGTCCTTGCCAATGACAGTCAGGACCCCATGTACATAGTAATATAATGTTTCGTTCATTTGAACAATATAATACTGTAAATTTGTTAACATTCATACAAATATTCCATTTTTTTGCTGGGGAACTGCAAAATGTTGATATTCTTTTTAGAATTCAAATGATCTCCATGATTATATCAAGTACCTCGTGGGTTAATTTAGCGTCTAGATTCTACATATCATGTAAATATTTGTGTTGAAATAACTTAGGGATACAAATAAGGGATGTAAAATAAAATGCAAAATTCCTGAAAAGAAAAATTTATTATTAATGGTCTTTTCTTTAAGTATTAAATCATATGTTTTTCTCTTTTTTTTTCTTTAGTTCTTTTAATTCTTTATTTTTTTTTCAATATTTCAGTATAAATTAACCTATTTATAAATTATCATTTCAATAAGAACAAACATAATATTTATAATCATTCAACATGGTGGGAGTATAACGCAATTTAGATATTAAATTATATCATTAAAATGGCCAAAGACGGTTTAAGGTTTGCCAACTTATACACTATCAAGACGAACACCGATTCAAATAATATTCATATTTCGGTACTAAAAAGGAACTTGTTACCAAACGTCACATTATAAAAATACATTATCTGTTACTAAATAAGTTTCGCGCCGAAAACCATCCCTGGCCCCCAACGAACATCTAGTAAATTAGAACAGCGATATGATTCGTTTCAAAACAGTTTAAGCGTATTTGTAATAATAACGACAAAACCTTCGCCCACATCGATTGTAGAAAAAAAAATTGCAACCACTCAAATTTCCCGCGGTCAGTTCTAACACTGAAGAGCTTCACCGAAACGAACTGAAATCGTTCTCCTACGATCTAAACTTATTCATATTTTTAATCAAAATATATTATTTATCTCTCTTTTCATCGGTGGATTATAACAATATTTACATTTTTTTTACAATTGCTACTCCGCGCGCGCGCCGTCATCACTTTACAACCTACAACAAAAGCACCGATCGTGTTTGGACCATAGTTTGTATTGCTCCGTCGAATTTCCTATTCGACGAATGAATACCGCTAACCGACGTTTGATCGACCGCATCTACGTAACCCTGTGACTTAACTGACGTTTACGTTAACCGTTGTTTGAAGAAGTCGGTAATTACAATGGAAAAATACGGAAAACATTTTAATATTCTGTTATTGTATCGATGTTAAATAAGTTAGAAAGACGTAATAAATGTGCACTGAATCATGAAAAATTTTAAATATTGGAAGATTGTAACCATAGTGAGACAATAATTGACAAGGCCGACCTTAAATATAAATATAATAATAATAATTATAGTAAATTTACATTTGTACATAGATTTCTTACATAAAAATAAATAATATAACGTTTAGATTACATTACATATATAAAACCTTGATTTATTTAAATAGGAATAAAGAAAGAGGTGGTATTTGAAACATTTTGGAAATTAACAATTTGTTTAAAATAGACTAAACTTAATGAAGTTAGGGAGGATAATCTATATGACATAATATAAAGTTTAGTTTAGAAGTTGAGTTTAGAAGAATCAGAGTTAATTTAGAGATTACATTGCTCATAAGTAAATCTATCTTTTTCCTGTATCAAGTATATCACTTTGTATAGAACCTTGTGGGACATGGGACAATTAATTAATTATTTATGTTACATACGAAATGAGGACTAGCATGTGGGGTTGCTTTTAAATAAATTAATTCGTTCGGTTCAGTAAACGGGAATAATAAATGTTCATATACAATACTAGGGTTACCAGATCAAATAATCAATTTATATAATATTTTGAATAGTATATGGGCAACATTTTTATAATATACACTTCGAACTGTGCCCTATTTTTTTACCCACCCAAGTTTCTTATTCTAACTGTACATGACACATCCTCGGTGGGATCAGCCTTCCTCATATTTTTAATACTTTACCATTTTTATTCTTTTATTATCTGTCCCTCTAAGTTTAAATTCTTTTCCTAAGAAGGTTAGAATTTCGGAATTATCACAGCAATTTCTATTATCTGGTAACCCCATACACAAGAGAAGCTTTTTCAACATCAGAGACAAAATACTGTGCACTTCGCAAGGAATGGATAGCATTATATCGCATTCGTTGCAAGCCTGGCTCGACGAACCAAACTACCTGTTTTGCGAGGCTGGAGATTGACCCGCTTCCACACTACATCACCAAAACATTGTGAATCGTTTCTCCTCTGGAGAATCTTCGAAATTATTTAATTCTATGCAGTGATTTATTTCCATTCGCTTTGACTAAGTGGTTAAGAATGAATTTTGTTCTAGTGAACTTTATGGGGTCGTAGAAGACCCGCACAAACATGAGAACCGGAAAAATGTTTCAATAACACGATGGACAATTACAAAAAAAAACAATTGGTATTTTATTTGCAATGAAAGTATGAACTCAAAAATATAATATAGATCTATTTGAAAACTGTACTTGCAATTTTATATTTTACTGATGATAAGGTAGTAACTTAAGGGCAACAAGGGCAATTTTTTAAAAATATTTTAGGATAATTCCACACACGGCTATCTGATTCCAAATTAGGAAATTTAATGCCTGTGTTATAATATTATAATACCTGTGATTTTTTTTACATCCAGACACAGAACAAACAATTGTGCTCATCACATAAATGTTTCTCCAGGCTGGGAATCGAACCTGAGGCCAGTTTTGACTTTTTCATGGGAGCGATTAAATAAGTTTGAAAGCTATGAGGTACATTCGACGGTAGTGATATAAAAATTTCCTTATCGGCGACGAAACAGACGATTCTATCGAGGCAGGGTTGCATTAGATCAAGTAATCAATATTTGTTAGATATATGGAAAAAGCGTCTTCTTGTGTACAAAAACCCTAGGGGCGGGTGCGAGGGCTACATGACGACGGCGCGCAGCACGTTGCTGACCTTGCAGTTGCAGACGGGGCAGCGGCCCGCGCGCGCCCACACGCGCCGCGCGCAGCGGTAGCAGCAGCAGATATGCGCGATGCGGCCGTGCACGAACACGCCCGACTTGGGCGCCGCCACGCACACGACGCACAGCGCGTCGGCCTCGCCCTCCGCCCGCGCCCCGTCGCCCACGGTCAGCGCCGGGTCGCTCGTCATCTTCCCGAGGGGAGCGACGCCCGCCTCGCCCTCGGCCTCCGATTGCGACTCGCTCTCGGAGCCCGAGGGCTCCGCCCTGGCGCGCTTGCCGTTCCTGTCGAGCGACTGGGCGCGGCGTTTCGATCTCCTACTTAGTATCGCGCGGTCGCTCAATCTAGTTTCACTGTGGGCGGCGGGCGGCGGGCCGTCCACGAGGTCGCGGCCTCCGTCCTGACTCAGCTCCTGGCTGTTGATGGCCGAGTCTACGCCGGAGTCCTGCGACAGGGTGCGCGGTATCGTTTCGCTATCGACCTTCGTCTCCGGCTTATGTTTCGGCTTCGGTCTCGGCGGGAAGAAGTTTTTACGCTCCTAGAATGCATTTGTTTAATATTAGGATGAATGACAATGTTTATATCTATAAAAAATGAGTAGGAAATTACATATTTAAACCATGTGTTACATGTACATATTATGTTACATATATGCAAGATGTATTTAATAAAATTCAAACAGTTTGCAAAATAATCCTATAACTCTCATTTCCCTCGTGTCACTTATGTATATGGGTGGCGGTGTGGCATTTATCATCCAAAAACCTTCCTTCACAATATCCTGCCGATACTTGTATAACTCCTTCATCATTCCTAAATTGTCATTTACGAAATCCTAAAATGTACATAGAACAAAGATACCTAAGAGTACTGCAAGTTGGTGGCTTGGTTTTGAATCCTGGCACACTGCTCAGATTTGTTTTTTATTAACATGCTTTTTATAATTAAAAATTAAAATATCACACACTATAATGTTGAAGGAAAACATCTTGAGGAAACCTGCTCACCTGCATATGTAATAAAAAAATGTAATGTCTCCGAGGTGTGTAAAATCTGCCAACCCATATTTGGCCAGCATGGTACACTGAGGCCTAACGCTATCTCACTATGAGAGGAGACCCTTGTCTCGCAGTGGAATAATAATAAGGTTAGAAAAAGACATTTAATCTTGTTCGAACCGAATAAAGCTGTTCTTATCCCTGATTGTGGAAGGCTATGAAAGGTTCTGGAAGCGAAGGCGTGGCACGCTACCTTGAAGCACTTCTCGCAGTATCTGTATAGAGGGTTGTTGTTCTGCGCGCGGCACTGGGCGCAGTTCCAGTAGTCGTGGAAGTCCATCTCGCTGTCGCTGTCCCCGGTGGCCGTCTGCTCGGAGTCCGCCAGCTCCGGGCCGCCGTCGTCGCGCACCACCACCTCGATCACCTTCGTCATAATTATCTCGTTCTGAAATACCAACATTGGAAAAGAATCAAAAGTTAGCCACCGAAACAAGGTGTTTGCGCGAAAAGCATGTCAGGTCTGTAGGGATATACACTTGCCATTGTCGGTGCTGTGTGATGGTATAAATAAAAAAGTTTAAAGCTTTGAGATTTTACGCCAAAGCGTTAAAGGATTTCGATTGGACTGTTTCATGAGAATGCAGTTTGTGTAATGAACTAATAGGACGAATAGGTTAGGATTTGTCTAATTTCATACATGGGTATGTTGGTATACAACGTCTTCAGCTAGTAACTACTTTTAGTCGTTTAATAACAATCTGCGTTTCATATCAACGTCAATTTCCTGATCGTGACATTTTTTCATGAAATATTTGCTCACGTCAGTTTAAGAGTATCTTTGACAGGGGATACCTTAAAACGACTTTGATGAAAGAAGGAGATGCGAGTTTCTCTAGACCGTAGTTAGTTGAAATGCTAACTCTCTGCTCGCGCACGTGTCCGTGCGTCCGTGTGCGTGTGCGTGTGCGTGTGTGTGCTCACGTCGCTGTTGTCGGTGGTGTCGCCGTGGAGCGGGCCGTCGACCTCGGGCTCGGTGGCCGGCTCGTACTCCACGTGCCGCTCGTCGCTGTCGCACCACTCTGTGTCGCTCGTGTCGCGCAACAAATCTACAAACACCACACATTTAGCATCGCGTCGCGAGCCCCACCCCCGCTGGCGAGCCTCCGGCGCCCGCGGTCTTCAGATCTCGGCCACTATTCAAATTGTTTCATTATGAGCAGTTCAATTTTGATGTCTTTTTTTTACTATAACATCACTTTTTTTGCTGTTTTATTTTTTAACTTTCGTACTCTGCACTCTTTGATTGTTTTTGATAATTCAATGTACTATATGATTGCCATTTTTTTCTTTTTTTTTTCAATTGACATTCCATTTTTCCAGTTAATTAGATTAGTAATATAAATTTTTTCACTCTTTTTTCCTGTTGCATAGTTTTAATTTTTTTGTATTTTTTTTAGTTGATTTCTGTTTTTATAATTGTAATCTACGTGAACAATGTGTATTATTATAAATCTAAATTACAACTAAGATATAAAACTTATAAAACATATGCTTATGACAAAAACCACTAACTACATATAAATAGCACATTATAATATGCATTTCAGGTACATACTTTGTATCGAAATATTAAGACCAATCATAGGTTACAGGCTTACAAAATGACTGTAACTTGTAACCCTAGATAATGTTGGTAATCAAACTGTAATGGCAAATGCAGGCCAGTCAAAACTGGTTCACAAAACCAATTAGATATAAGGATATAACATAAATCAACAACTTTAACAAATAAATTCATTAACCAAAGCCATCACAATCCATTGTATTCCATGCAAAAACCAACTTGAATAGGTAACAATTCCACAATGATTGTAATGAATATTGTAATGAATATGGTGAAAATTACATAATGCGATTTAGCCACAAAATATGGGTAAACCAGACATGTTAATGCAAGTGCCCTCGTTCACTCAATACATTATAAACAATCTCATGTTACATATAAGTCAACAATAACGCGAGTTTGGAAAGCGGGCGATTCTAAAGCGCTCCATCGTCTTCCGGCCCGCACCTGGAGCCCGACCGTCGCGGCGCCGGCGGCCAGGGCAACACATCTGACAACGTATGTTATACACATATATTAGTACGACATACAAAAAAAAACAACGCCACCTCGCACACAAACCAAAACATTTAACTATATTTGTTTTGTTAAGACAATCGACAATTTCAAACTGTAATATACATAATATGTGTATTATATAAAAAAAAACCCATGCAAAAAAAAATTTAAGATAGCAAAATGAAAAGTCCTTTATCTTAGATGATAATCGCAATGAATAGCATTTGTGCACCTATCAGTAATTACAAACAGTTCTCATGAGCTTCCGAATTCATAATGATATTACTGCATGTTATTATTCGTCGGGTGTTCGCTGAAACAACTGTCCAGACATAATGATATGTTTCCACACAAAGATTACATTTTTTTTTTCCAAACTCCATACATTTTTTTTTAATTAATATCACATTTTTCTAACTTCTGTTTTCTGTTCATGAATTGTCTCCATCCAAAGACATTAGCCTTTCAACATCTTTAAATTTAATTCTTTACTTTGATTAAAATAAAATAAAAACGTACATAGACTCATGCAGAATTTTCATATTTCAACTGGATCAATTTTTCTCTATTCTCTATGGAAATATTTCGAATCCCATTATTAATTCACACCTACTGTTTGTAGATGATATTAGCAGTACTGTTGTCTATAGTAGTTATTTTTCCACATTGTCGCAACATATGGTAGGTATTATGAGATCATGATTTTTAAATATAAATTCAAACGTGAATATGTAAAGTCACAAAAAGTATTCACGTACAAAAGGTGGTTTATCTCCAGCTAGCGATCTCTGGGCAGCAGCTTTTCGGTACAAAGTACATTTTAAAATGTAAATCACTTTAATGGTTATGGACAAAATATATGAAAGTATGCACATGAAAAACCTTCTACAGAATGTCCACAAATCATGTGAATTCTGCCAATCAACACTTGGATAGCATTGTAGTAAACTATGACTTGGATCAATCTTATTCTGAGAAAAGACCTTTATCAGATGGTGAAATGATAAATGATGATGAGTCAGTTTGTGAGGTAATGACATGAGGAGGCTGAAACATGTTTGAACAGGATTTTTTAAAATTTTAACATGTCTGTACCAGTCGCTGCATTAGGTAAATGCACTGACTCACTGCGGAGAATAATGGGTGTGTAAACATTTTAATGTAAATATTATGAAAATCTTGGAGTAACATTATGCAAGTGCAAAGCTAATTCACTTAAAGGTGCGACTTTTATAAAAAAAAATGTATGCTCTTTCATTAAATTATACAGATGTTTTAACAAATATTTCAGAATCTTAGCGATGGAATTTTGTTATTTTTTCATATTGCTCACTAATATAAAGAAATTGCAAGCTTTCATAATTCTATGGTCAGACGGACGATCAGTCACCTGTGTCCTTTATATAGACAGATGTATACGAACAAACATATCTATTGGCTGTGATATTAGGGAGTATGTTTAATTTATTGTTGACAATCAAAATCCACGTGCAATACACACAACACTCAACATGACGATAATCACACAAGTTAGGTATATGTTGGACTGATTGAGGTAGGATTATGGTTTGTGTGCCATACCAGTCTCTCTGTCTTGTATGCTGAAGATTGTCTCGGTGGAACACCGTCTGCTCTGTGATGGCTCAGATGTGGTATCATTTGACGTGTGTTCCTTCTTATTCCATATTGGTTCTGGAAGATAACATTTATCATCTAGCATATATTATATGAATGAAAGACATATTTAATCAAGTGTTTATATGTGGATGTGGACGAAGCACGACAGGTTTGTAAGGAGACATATTTGGCATTCGGTGCTTTTGGCCTACCCCTTTAGGGACCTGGCATGATGGTTATGGATGTATGTTTATATGTATTTAAAATATTCTTATACCAGAATTTTTTTATAGGTCTCTTTATGTGAACTTTCTGTTAACTGTAAGTATATCTCATATAAAATGTGGTTAGTATGAAGCGTTATAAATGATAAGTATGTAAATGACTAGCAAGGCACAATGAAAACACTATATTTATACGATAACTTGGTAACTTATTTACACTCAAAACGAAACTTCTTTTTTATATTAGCTACACTTTGGTAGACATTAAAATGAGTTCCATCTCAACTGTTCTAGTAGAAAAAATTCCTGTTATTGCAGTAAAATTTAGACTTTAATATGATACGTACTTTGCTCATAATAATTCATTGTTTTTTTTGGAATTAATTACAACAGTTAACCAATTAACCTACATTAAATTAATACTACATGTAAGTAATATGTATCACCTCAATGTTAGTAGATGAGTAAAGTAGTGTAAGTATTACAATTTTAAATTAAACCTTACAGTAAAAATTAACCAAACCAAAAAAAAAACAATAACATAACTTATAATAATGGCGGAAAATAAGATTAGGACACTGATCAACAAAAGGACAGATGTAGAAAAATATTAAACTTTATAGAAAATACGACCTTATACTAGAGTAATTAGGATACATACTAGATCGTAAGGACACATATGAAAGAGACAGGATATTGCAATATACCTTCTCAGTACTCGCTACTTCTGTAGTAACAACTAACAAGTAGTAACATATTACACATATAAAATTGCACACATTGTTAACCGCGTATTTATGAACGAAATTCCTACCCACTACTACTACTACCTACTCACTGACCTTCGAATGCGTCCTTCCAAATTTAGGCGTTTTTTTAAACCAGATTCCATTTTAAATATAGCAATATAAAGTAAAAACGTTTTAAATTACAACATACCTGAAGTACTATAGGACACTGCTGTATTCATATTCATAATACGAAAACTTCTTAAATATAAAACTTGTTCGCTATAAACATTTACGCGGACCTGTCGCGACTCGTTGGGTTCGGTTCGGAATTGACAAACATATGTTTTAAAATCAAGACCAAGTCTGCTATTGGTTACAAAGCACTAATAATTTAAATATGAACACATTCAACGGTTAAAATGAACAATCCTTCTAATTTTGACCAATCATGTTACACAAAACTGACATTACATATTTTCTGTTTTCCGGTCACGTACACAAATCTATTTTCACTAAATTAAACCTAAATTTTGTCCTAAATAACTATTACAGATGTACCGTAATATTTAACGTTTTAGCTAACGGTTTTATGCAACAATGAGCAGGTTTTCGATATGAGAAATGTTAAATATGGCGTCCATGCATAGCATACATAATATTTGTTGCCAGCTTACAATTTAAAAAAATATTTATGTATTATTATTGTATAATTACAAAGCGTTATTTATTATAAATTTTTTCTTTTATATTATGTATGGTTAACATAATAGAGCTGATTAAAATAATACAGTTATATATTCAAGCACGACAGTTATATGTCTAATTTTATTCAAGACATGTATTACAAATAGCTTGCTTGCTTACAGGTTCTTGTTTTTATAATAATACTGACTTGAACGTATTAAATGAACATCAATTCTATTTTTAATAACCCTGACGATTTACAACTTAATCACTTTCCATACATAAGCACTTAAATCAAAATATGCAAACATGACTATCTCTACTGAATTGTCATTGACTCTAGGCACGGCTGAGTCTTGTTGTTCATTAAAAGAAAATTAATCCAGGCGGCCACAATTATGAATGTTAATGGTTCAAACGAAACCTCATCATGTTCTTTTTTCAGGGGAAGTACCTGGATTATTGCGTCTATTTATTAGAATGGTTAATAACCCGGTGTTGTCAAGAAGTCAACAAGTCAACAACAGTCAATAATTTATGATAGAAGCCAAAGAAATACAAAATATAAAAAAAATACAGTTGGCGAGAAATAGCGCTACATAGAATCGTTATCGAGAAGAAAACTAGATATAACACTTGTTACTGGAAACTACTTTATGAAAAGAGTAAGCGTAGCACTCGTTTGTAAAATTTAGTGTACTGTAATTTATAACGTGAGTTAATTTGATATTGCATAAAAATGAAGAAGCGAGTTGTTTTATTACAAAAACCTTAGGTAATTTAGAAATGGTAATGCGGTATTACAAATTATTTTCTTCATACTTCTCTTTTAACTGTTTGTAATATTTTTCTCTGTGGTATAATTGTGACGGACTTGTTTGTCTATGATTATACTTCCTCTTTCCTTGTGGCATGGTGACGGCGTAAGGTAAGTTAAATAATTTTGTGCAATAATCCTGATTTCCTTACACATTATTGTTCAAACTGTACTACAGATATTCAATACAAAGAGAGTGGGTAGTACAATATCGGAACTGTCGTTAAGGGATATATTTATTTTTCCAAACTCTGAATTACTGCACGTGGACTGGCGTACTTCATTCGTTGTTTTATTAATTATACCGTGTGTTTGTGTAATTTCGTACCAAATTGCAACGAAAAGACGCTAATAAACTAAATATAAAACCAGGGGCGCGTATATCTTACTGTTCGTTTATTGTGAAGAGGTTATGTTATTGTCACTACGGGCTGAACGCATTTGATAAGTTAAGTGACCATTTTGTTGTAGTTGCCGTAAAAGCAACCACAATGCCGCAGAACGAATATATTGAGCGCCACAAAAAGCTTTTCGGCAGACGGCTCGATTATGAGGAGAGAAAGCGGAAACGCGAGGCCCGCGAGCCTCACAAGAGGGCCGAGAAGGCGCGTAAATTGCGCGGCATCAAGGCTAAACTCTTCAACAAGGAACGCCGCAATGAAAAGATTCAAATGAAGAAGAAAATCAAGGCGCACGAGGAGAGAAACGTTAAACAGAACACCGAGAAGGTCGCGGAAGGAGCGTTGCCCGTGTACCTGCTGGACAGAGACGTGCAGTCGCGCGCCAAGGTGTTGTCGAACATGATCAAACAGAAGCGGAAGGAGAAAGCCGGCAAGTGGGACGTCCCTATACCCAAAGTCAGAGCTCAGGCGGACGCAGAGGTTTTCAAAGTGCTCAAGTCTGGGAAATCCAAACGGAAAGCTTGGAAGCGCATGGTCACTAAAGTCACCTTTGTTGGAGAGAACTTTACTAGGAAGCCACCGAAGTATGAGAGGTTCATTCGGCCGATGGCACTGAGGTTCAAGAAGGCGCATGTCACACATCCAGAGTTGAAAGCGACATTCTGCTTACCGATCATCGGTGTAAAGAAGAATCCGAGTTCACAGATGTACACGAGCTTAGGTGTGATCACAAAGGGTACTGTAATAGAGGTTAATATCTCCGAGTTGGGTCTGGTCACGCAGGCCGGTAAAGTTGTGTGGGGCAAATATGCACAGGTTTCAAATAACCCCGAGAATGATGGTGTCATTAATGCTATTCTTTTGGTTTAATTCAATAAAGAATGATAAATGGATTTGCTAGTTTTATTTGTCCCTTCTATTTATAACCTGCCAGATGGTTCAGGGTTTAAATCGGATGTATCTTTTTCAAATAATTTGGTTACTAATTAACTATTAACAGACATATTTGAATAAAAGAAATTATTTTTTTTACATATGGATTGAAATTATCACTCATCATTTTCATAAACATTAAGAATAAGGTTAGACCCAGAGAAAGGAACTGGACAAAAATATCGATTTTTTTTGTATTGTTATTGTAAACACAATCGAACATCTTCAAAGTGAATGCAAATAAACTATCCACATCTTTGTTTTGAATTTCTGTAACATTGAGATCAATGTTGTTTGTCATATATGTTATAAATACTGTAATTGTTAAAAGATATATTTTTGTGTTTGTCTGTAGGAGCCAAAATGCAGATTTTCGTCAAGACCCTTACGGGCAAGACCATCACCCTTGAGGTCGAGCCCTCGGACACCATCGAAAATGTCAAAGCCAAGATCCAGGATAAGGAGGGAATCCCTCCGGATCAGCAGAGGTCAGTGTGACATTGCCAAAGTATTTTTTCAGCCATAAATTTGTAGCACAATGAATGTCGAAAATCTCTTGTTAAAAGATTTTTTCTTCATAGACATATTTTGTTTCTTTGGTGTAGGTTGATCTTTGCGGGCAAACAGCTGGAAGACGGGCGCACACTGTCCGACTACAACATCCAGAAGGAGTCCACTCTGCACCTGGTGTTGAGGCTGCGCGGAGGAGCCAAGAAGCGCAAGAAGAAGAATTACTCCACACCCAAGAAGATCAAACACAAGAAGAAGAAGGTCAAACTCGCTGTACTCCGGTACTACAAGGTAAGCAACAAGATTAATTGTCAATGTTAGGATATTGTCACTAATTTATTGGTCTAAGTTTGTACATGAAGTGTCAGAGCAGTTGAATAGCACCAAAGAAGTTTAATTACATGTTAACTGTAAATATGGCTACTTATCATGGCGATC
>DWQT01002396.1:0-14251 GCA_018244895.1 Myscelus amystis hages | reverse complement strand
ATTCATCTACTGCCTCTCTATGTCTATAAATTTTTGCTTGACAACAGCAGTGACCTCAAATTAATAGCCGACATCACCATGAAACCTAAAATTCTGTCTGCAGTGACCAGCTGGAAGTTATCCAGAACAAGAAACCTAACAGCCAACGCCGTTGCCGCTTTCAACCGCGTCATGGAAACAGTGCCTGTGATCAGGCAGCGCTATTATAACGAAAGGGGTCACACCGATGACGACTGCTTCTACTATCCGGACAACGAAGGCGGCCCTGTCATACTTGACGGCCAATGTCTGCCCAATCAGAACGTAGTGCAGAACTTTAGTGCAATCGAAGTAAGTGAAGTTTTATGTTAACTGTGCATGAAATTGTCACCAAGTCCAAAGATAATTCTGATGACTCTCATAAAATTGCCTACAAATCAGATTTGCTATACATAAATTGAGGTCTGAGAAACATCGTTCAGTTTGAATGTTCCAAAACAAAGTGGCTATACAGCTTTTGTATTGTGTAATCAAACTTGATTATTTTAGTAAGAATCGTCAATTGATTTGACAGTTTTGTTTTTACATTGAAATAAAAATTTCAGTTTGCGGGGCCTTGGTACGAAATATCGCGATTCCCATCTGAACTGCAGACCGGTGAATGTGTATCTAATACACTGAATGTAAACGCCACGAACACATTTACACTGACCAATACGATAGTGCACAACGAGAGGGAGATTTCTGTGACCGGAACAGTCACAGCGCCGGCTGATGGTAGAGGAATATTAACTGCAAGGTTCATTGGTCCTGGAGGTGAGTTAAACAAAGTAGTTATTTCACTAATTCCCAAGGCAGGGTGAAAAAGACATCAAACAGAGTCTTAAGCAACTGGCCAGCGATAACTACCTTATTTAATGAGAATAAAAAAAATGATTTAAGTAAAGCCTACTAAGTTTATATCAGTCAGTCTCATTTGATATATTTCTGTATTTTACTAAGTGCGTGATTTAGAGATTTTGAGGATTGTATGAATAATATGTGGTAAAAAAAACTATTTCTCATATAATGCTGTAGACGTTACTTAACAAAGCTAATATATAATATTATGTATTAGATTCGTCATTGCTTTTTTCTAAAGCCATTTTACCGTTTCAGTGACCATTGAGAAGACTCTTTACGTCCTGAGCACTGATTATGTGGATCATGCACTAATCTTCAGCTGCACCAATCTTAACAACAACAGGAAGCAAAGTATGTATCACAATTAAGGATTTCCTTAATTTTATCTTCCATCCTGTTTTTACATATTGTTTGTACTCTTTACGTTTCATATTCAAATTCAAATCTTTATTGTTTCATACTTTCGTTACACGTAGGTGTCACAAGTACCACAAATATTTATCATTGTTTGTTGTTGTTATCATTACAGTTCACAGTTGGAAGCTCGGCCGTAACCGCGACGGTCTTTCCGAGGCATCGAACGTCGTTATCGACAGGATCGTACGCAGCAACGTGGACCTGTTCGAAGGGTACTACGAGAAGACCGACCACTCCAACTACGGCTGCTTCCACTACCCCGTGTTCCCGGAGCGGCCGCCGATCATCACACTGCCGGGACCTTGCAACGAAACCATTCGGGCGAAGGCCAACTTCAATGTCACAGGCGTGAGTAGCAAATTCAAACAGAACATAACACTAATGTCAATTGCCTAAAGATGTATGAAACAATAAGAAAATTGACAGATTATCATCAGATCAGATTAACATTTTTCCCTGGTGAAATGTCTCTCTAGCCAGCCAAGAGGCCAGTCATATTTATATTAGATTCCTATTTTACTGCTATTTTTATATTATTTTTGTCTAGTCAAAACTCTGTCTTACCATAAACGGATTTTGAAAATCGGGTTTTGTGATTGTACTTCGGCTTAAGTTTATTTTATAGGTGACATGTTATAATTGCACACTGTAAGCGCTTTAAAGCCAATGTCATTGGTCTCTCAGTACTTGGGGCGGTGGTTCGAGATCGCGAGCTACCCGACGCCGTTCCAGACGGGCGAGTGCGCTCGCGCCGAGTACATCGCGGAGGGCGGCGCCGTCAAGGTGTTCAACACGCAGGTCGTCAACAGCCGACTGGACATCATGATCGGAGCCGCCTCGCTCGCCTCCACGGACGGCAGCGGCCTTCTCAACGTTTCCTTCGCGTTCGACGGATGTAAGTACGCTTGTATCATCACGCTAACTCCATAATCATGTAGATAAAATCATAATCATGTAGGTAAAAGGCGCAAAAAGAGCGCTCCTCCAAAGTCGACAACGCACTGGCGACTCCTCGGATGTTGTAGGTGTCCAGGCGACGGGGACCACTTACCATCAGGTGGCCCGTCTGCCTGTTTACTGGGCTTTAAAATAATAAAAAAAGAGATGGTAAGCACCTAGTGCCAAATATATCACAACTTAGACTCCTCCTTACTGAGTATAGGTAAAAAGCACCGAAGCCAAATATCTGTCCTTACAGACCTGTGCTTCATCATTCATGTTGGCTCGTCAGTTAGTACGATAGGTTATTTTCAAATAGTTTTCTGACTGGATTGCTTGCTTGCTTACATATTCTAATTCTACCAAACTAAGTTAAATGCTCTGAAAAACTCTTAGCCATTCGAATGGCATTAGCTATATTTTGAACTGTAATTTACTTTAATCCTTCATTAAATGTTGTAAAGTATAAAGATGGTGTGTGAATTTACGTGATTCTTGTAATAACCTTACATAAATTCATATTAATGGCGGAATAACTATGCTTCCTTCCAGATGTGAACTTCGCCAACTACTACATCCTGGAAACTGATTACACCGACTTCGCGCTAGTATACAGCTGCCGTAACTTGACTGATAATAGACGACAAGGTAATGGATATGCATATTTATAGATTATTATACATTATTTATACTTCACGACAGAATCAGCACTTCCACCGCACGCATATTTGAATAATGGATTGTGGTACTTTACAATAATTAGCATATTTTAATGTTAGAGGTAAAATTGTTTGATTGTACAGGATAATCTCTGAAACTACGGAAGCGATCCTAAGAATTATTTTACTAATAGAAAGATAGATTATTTTTGGTAATAATACGCTATTTTGTATTCTGATAGGAAAGAGAAATTATTAACAGTGCAACCAAAGTGACCAACTGATAGGACGTGAACGTTTATCAATTTGAAAATCAAACCCACGATCTCCAATTTTACAGTTAACGTTTCGACTCGAGGACATGGCTCTAGGTCTCTAGACACTAGTAAAACTCGAATCGAATTCGCAATGGGATATATTATTAAAGGGCAAAAAATCAATCAGAATTAATCTATCAACAATTCTCTTACAGTATCGAGCTGGAAACTGAGTAGGAGCAGGACCCTGAGCAGCGAAGCGAATGCCGTAATGAACCCGATTATAAGGAACACTCAGGGTCTCCTTGACGACTATTACGAAGACACGAGACAGGACGAGGACGCCTGCTTCTACATACCAGAAACGGACCGCGACCAGGCGCCACGCTTCAGGGGACAGTGCGCTGAAATTACTGGCATCCAGAACTTCGACGCGCAAAGGGTGAGTATTAAAACAAATCTGCAACCTACGCACAACCTATTACGCGGATAACGAAGACACAATAGCTCTGTTCATCAGGAGACAAGACACAACCAAAGACGTATTTTCTAAAGATTCTACACAAATTGTTGGTTCAATCCATATCTTGCTTGTTACTGCGTACAAGTTTAATACGAAGACTTACAGTTATGAATATACAATTTGTTTGTGGCAACTCAACTCGCGATCTCGGGTTTTGCAGTCAAGGTCGGTAACCACGAGGCTGGTCAATTGACGCACTTGTCTTTCAGTACGTCGGCTGGTGGCACGAGATCGAGCGGTATCCGGCGGACAGCGACCTTGGTACTTGCATCAGCTCCGAATTCCTCGCTTCCGGCAACCAGTTCGAGATAGTGGACACCAACGTTTTCAATCTCACCGCACGCATTACCAGAAGTACCGTAGCTGTCAGCAACAACGGAAGAATTACGAAGACTCACAGCGATGGTAGAGTTGAAGGTAGGTTGACTGGGTTTGAGTAGAGAGGAAAGTAGGATGGAAATAGAGCAACAAATATTGTCAAAAGCTTTTAATTTGCAAGCAGATGACAACGAGCTGATATTGACACAAGATAAGCTGTCTCGCGTGCGTATTGTAGGACCAAGACCATAGTGCAAAGTGGCAAATTTTACGAGTATACGAGTATATGCAGTTTTTCTTATTTAAAAAGGCAACGAATGACAACGATAAAATATATAACATTCATTACGTGTACGTATATGAATAAAACAATTAGAATTCTTTGTGTGAATGTGAAAACGTTTTTTGAACAAAAGTACTTACTCGTAATTGGTAACTTGTGTTAACAGATTTGGATATTCCGTTCTAACAGCGTACTAATCTTTTCCAGATATTTGGGTCTTGGATACCGATTACGAAAACTACTCCCTGCTATATTCTTGCGAAAATATCAACAGCGAATACATGAGGGGTGAGTGTCGGGGTTCAGTACCCATCTTTTACTAATCTATACCTATGTATTTTAGGAAAGAAGTCTAGTGGGCTGATATTTTATCTTCTACTCCGGGTGTCTGACGTTTAAATTCTGACATGCAATTCTGGCTTACAAATATATAGGTTTTAACATCAAGTGTCCAAAACACACGCGCTCTATGATATGAAAATTTTACTGAATATATTCAAAGACCTGAGACGTCTCCTAATATCAGCAGTTTTCTAAAATAGTAGTACAAAATTCTTAGTATCTGCCCAGCCCTATGGCAAATGAGGATGTATGTACGTATTATATAAACAATTTGTAAAATTTGTATTTATAATACTTAGAACAATGAACAGCATAGCTGATAAGCATATAAACACATGCTATACAATACATAAACAGACATTTTTCATTACACAGACAGAACAAAGAAACGTGCTAATCACACAAATACGTACCCGTTCTAGTTTAACCGGGTCTCTATGATGCCGGTCAAAATAATTTTTGTACGATTACAGTATGGAGCGCGAAACACAGCAAGGCGCGGTCTCTCACCGACGCTGCCCAGTCCGCAATGGCGCCCATCATCCAGAACAACCGCGTCCTGGTTCCCGAATTCTACCTGAAGGTGGACCAGAGCGACGACGCGTGTTTCTACTACCCGGATGAGTTTGGCACGAGGGTCATTTTACCCGGACAATGCGATCCCGATATCCCCGTCATGCAATCTTTCGACGCCGGAGAGGTAAAGATTAACGGTTATTGTACTTGCAGTCATAACATTGTATCGGCTGTCAAATTATTGTACTGTCACCCAAGTTATGTATAAACTCAAAATATTTTTTTTTTGCAATTGACCATCTTAACATTAAGCAAACTGGAATATAGGCGAATCTGATGTTCGGCTGAAATGTGTTTCTGGATTCGTCTTTTTCTACATTTGTAACCCTGGCAGCTCAGTATTCCAGCTTCTATACTTTAGAATCTCATCCCCTTTAATGGTAACAATAATAATAAAAATCGTTTATTGCCACGCGAACAGACAGAATAGACAAAGGTGAAGGTACATAAAAAAAAATATTTTCTTAAAACCAAAAATCACAAAATTATATATTTTAAAAAAAGTGCGGGCAAAGGGTATGGCTCAGCTGTGTACTACCTCAAGACCTTTCCTTTCACAGTACTCGGGCACGTGGTATCAAATAGAGCGTTACCCGCAAACGTATGAGAACGGCACGTGCACGGGCGCGCGGTACACACTGGACGAGAGCTCGGGCGTCGTGAGTGTCCTCAACTGGCAGGTGTACAACGGAGTGCTGGACGTTATTGAGGGCACGGCCAACGTCACCTCCACCGACGGCAGCGCGAGATTGAACGTCAGGCTGCCAGTACGAGGCACTGATGGTAAGTGGGGTTCATTGCAGCTATAAGAGGTGCAATGAACCTTTCATAAACTTTGAACGTCTTAAGACAGTCTTCTCAGATGTCGCTAAGATCTATCACGAAGATCACATAATGAACGTTTAATATGTTTTATCACAAATGTAGTGATTCTAGTTGTTACTTATATATAAATATGTACACTATGAATAAAGTGAAAAACGATTATAAACTTCTAGATTTGTTTTGTTTTTGATATTAAAAATATTATACTATTCGATCACATATACATTATACTATTCTGCCACGTTTGAAATATTGTGGCAATAGTTGCCATTTTGCATTGAATTATTGGAGAAAATATTATATACCAGAAGAAATTGACAACTTTGTTTTGTTTCAGACCCGAATGCCCCGATGGTGGAATCGCAGCTTTGGGTCTTGACCACAGACTACATCAGCTACTCTTTGGTGTACAACTGCGTCAACGTCAACCAATTCCAGCGAGCCGGTTAGCGTGTTGCCATGAATAATTAAATCATATTTTATCTGTTTTTCCATTCCTATTGTATAAAAAAAACCAGCGCTTTATTTATAATAAGTAATTTGACAATCTTTCGAATACACTGAAAAGTTACGATTACTTTAAATTAAGAATCTTAATGGTAAAGTGTCTGATCAAAAACTGTTTTAAACGGCCAATAATCATTACGCTCTTTTACAATCAATACAGAAAATGTAATATTACTTAACGATAGTCAAATCATCTGGTTGTAGACTTAATATTCTTTTTTGTTAAACAAACAAGCTTAAGTGACTCTGTCGTTTTTCAGTTGCCGCCTGGAAACTCAGTCGGACGCGAACGATGCCGAGCGCCGGCACAATCGCCATCAACAACTACATGGCAACTCGTCAGGAGTTAAGCCAGCAAATCTTCCAGTCGGTCACTCAAAACAACGACTGCCTGGAACCCAGCTCCGCCTTGTTGGTCAAAAGCAGTATTATTGTTATCCTTGTGTGTGCTGTACTACATCTGTTATTGTAGTCAAAATATAAATCAGTGTATTTATTAGCTACTTTTATTAGTACGTAAGTTATCTTATTTTACGATAGCTTGTTAAATAATTGTAATATTAATTAAATGGATAATTATATTTTACAAGTATTTGTTTTATTATTTTATTCATTATCTTGTCCTAAATGTCATATAGGTGTAACATCGGTTTATTCAAAAGAATGCCATGGTATTAAGCAAGAACAATGATTTATATCTACCATACAGAAAAAAAAAATTACATGTTATTTTATCAATAACTCTATTGCGTACATATTAACTGTTCGCAGGGGAAACGCTTATCCTTTACCAAAATATTTAATTGATATTCCACAACGTAAAAGTCAACCCTGTTCATTACTTCAGTGTGTATAATTGTAACAAATCCTTATAAAGGATTATATATCCTTATTCTTTATAAATTCTTATAATGCCTATAAAAACGATCTTTTAGTACCCATTTTCTATTGATATTTCGTTTCGTTAAACAATTTAGTCGCTTTTCTTGTCATAATACCTTATTTCGCTATTATAATCTGATTATATCATTTTAAAATGCGTTACACATCTATCAAAACATTGTGTTTTTAAATAAATATTTATAAAGTCAATACATATTTAGCCTGTCGGTCACTCGAAGTCTTGTAACCTTCACCAGAGTTTATAATCTGTGACTAAATACATGTAAGCTGTCTGGTTACATTGGCAACATTCAATATAAACGTCAATTACAAAATCGTTCGTTCATTCATCTGTTCATCATTCCGACCAATTCTCTTTCGTGAATTGCGGATAGCGTTTAGGGATGTGAAAAAAATCCCATTTCTTTTCTATGATTAAACATTAAATTTCACTTCAAACCGCTCTTTAAGTTGTGAATAATTACAAAACTGGGAATCATGGCTAGTAATGACGAGATAACGGGGCCAATATCGCAGGAGGATATTGATGCAGCGGAAAAGTTTAAAAACGAAGCTAATGATTATTTTAAAAGTGAGTTTTCAAGCTACATGTGTTAATTGTGTTAATTATATTATATAGAATTAAATAAAAATAACATTTGTACTATTCACATTCTATTGACAATCGACTCGGCGAGAATGCATGATGGATTTGATATTATAACCTATTTCAGAACAAAATTACAATCGTGCTATCGACTTATACAGTCTGGCAATAGAGTTAAATGGAAAGAATGCTGTATATTATGCGAATAGGAGTATAGCTAATTTACGCTTGGAAAATTTCGGGTACGCTTTGAGTGATGCCTCAAAGGCTATAGAACTTGACAAGGCGTACACCAAAGCGTACTATAGACGAGCTGCTTCCTACATGTCCTTAGGGAAGTACAAGTTGGCTCTTAAGGATTTTGAATATGTAAGTATCACTAATCATCAACTATTTAGAACTTAACCTTAATCAGAGAGTTATATGCACGACATAAACAATATAGAGTTGGTAACAGCACAAGTATATGCAACCATTGCTTAATTTATGTATACATTAATTGTTACAGCATAATTCTCATCAGCATACATCACAGTGCTAAATCATACATTGTATTTACATATTTGAATACCATAGCTACTTATACATCAATAGTGCCCTGTCATACGTCACATGCTTTATTCACAATATTGCAAACTTACAAGCAAAATTATCTTCCATCTGCCAAAGGTTTCAAGTAAAGCTCTGTAGACTTCATCCATGTATGTATTGGATTCTATCTGTTTCATAGAGATGCAGATTAAAATCATCTTTCCTACATCACTCTATAATATTTACTTTTACTTGAAGTACCAGTTGTGCACGATTTTATTAAGATTGCTAATTGTTACCTAATTATTCTAAAATCATTCATCCTAAACCTAATTAAGTCTACCAATTTAGTCCTTTGTATAACATAATCATGTTACATTGTACGAGTTTAATGTGATTTATTAATTTCATTGACAAATTATTTAACTCATAAACCTAAATGACAAAATATACCGGCCAAATTGAGATCTTCCTCCTTTTTGAAGTCGGTTAAAAAACATCTGTCTGCTAGCTGTATGTTGAAAAAGCTTTACAGAGCTCAAAAGTGTCTAATTCTTAGACTAGTAACGATGACTAAGCATAATTTGGGTTATTCCACTATTGATCCATGAAAATATAATAAGGTTCAGCTTGGTAATTGGCAGTAGTCGGAAATACCCAGGATCTATGACAATGCATTCACTCTCGTTGCACTTAATAGCAGTGTTCAGCAACCTAATGTTTGTACAGTAATATCTCCTTATTAGTGGTGAATACATTCGAGAGTTTCAAAATAAAAGCAATTTTTATGTTAAAAAAAAATACAGACAAATTGAGTACCTCCTCCTTTTTGAAGTTGGTCAAAAATAAAAGTGATTAGTAGTTTTATGAGTGACAGAAAACTTTGTAACCGTTGAGTATCTTAAAATATTCTGTATCTAATATATTTTCAGGTTACCAAAGTTAGACCAAATGACCAGGATGCAAAGATGAAATTCACCGAGTGTAATAAAATAGTGAAAAAAATTGCCTTCGAAAAGGCAATATCGGTGGACAAAAAAGAGATCAATATAGCTGATACAATCAAACTGGACTCGATGAGTGAGTCAATTTTTATTATATTTGTTTACCCT
Source organism: Myscelus amystis hages (assembly GCA_018244895.1). Lineage (NCBI taxonomy): Eukaryota > Metazoa > Arthropoda > Insecta > Lepidoptera > Hesperiidae > Myscelus > Myscelus amystis. The sequence goes on along the minus strand of DWQT01002396.1, from coordinate 4,591 downwards.
AAAAACTTAGCAAATAAAATAAATGATGTTTTTACGAGTATTTGACAAATATGTATTGACACTGGATCAGTGTATTTAATTCATAATCTCAGTGGTAACAGCATCTCGTCACTCTGTACCTTTCACAATCATAAAACATGGGAGAGATTGATTAGAAAATGTATATTACCGCAACACGAAAACTATTGCCTACTTATTTGAAATAATTATGCATACCATATTACGATTATCATGTTGAAATGTAACCCGATGTCTAATCTTTTTTATAAGCAATTATTATCAATGTAAATTCTCAAACTAATCGTATAAGATAAAAATAATTATTATGTCCGTCATTGTAACAGATACTAGACAACGGTTGTTACGAAGTATTATAATATTTTTACAGCCTACAAATATTTTTCTAGCATCTAGCGAAAACAAAACGTATTTTTTTGGCGAATTTAAACACATTGATGGCAAACCTCGCGATGAATTTACGTCGCAAATCTTGTAGCAGAATAATCTATCATTTATTTACCGGGTACACAATTTTTTGTATGTAATAAAATGTTAATATCAAATCGAGTTGATGCTCTGTTTTGAATTTCGAAAAGTTTTTTCATCTGCTTAATGTAAAACTTGACGCCAGCCATTGCGAAATGTTTAATAAACGTGGCAGATACGTACCAAGTCGTAAAAATCTGAAAAAAAAAGTATCAAAGTACTATTTTAAAACTAATATTTCACAAGTACCAGGCTAAAATGTATAATGTTTTGTTGTTAAATTAGCCATAGCAATAATGAGAATTTTTCCCATAAAATGAATACTAAATTATACAGTCTCAGTTTAATATATCCACCCTCTCGGCGACAGAAGTACATGTACATAGGTTGGGCTAGTGCTGGCGGGGTTGCCACGTCAATGGAAGGTAATAATCTTTGTTAGAGGTGTTGCTTTGTAGCGTTGCCAAACCCGTTCTGTCACCCTGACATATGAGATTAGTGTTACCAATAAAATGGCAATAACTACAGCACTGTAACAATTGCACAAATCCTGTTTCCAGCAATCGAAGACGAATATGTAGGTCCTGCTTTGGAAGATGGCAAGGTGACTGTCAAGTTTGTTACAGACTTGATGGAATACTATAAACAGGAAAAGCGACTGCACAAGAAGTACGCATACAAGGTGATAATTTAGACTATTCCACTCCATAGACAAAGATCTGTCTATGGTTTAAAGATGTTTCTAGAAAGTTCTTAGGTGAATTGAAATTTGTAACAAGCTCATTATATTTATTTTCCAGATCCTAATAGACGTTAAAGCATATCTAAAACAGCAATCATCACTTGTTGATATCAAGGTAATATATGTAATGAATATATAATATTGTACTGCTTTAAAAATATAAGGCAGACTTATCTGGAGCCTCATGCAGGTGCCTATGAGATTTTTTCCCACAAACAGCACATGTAAATTCATGATTGACTGATATAATGCACCTTAATCTGTGGTAATAAATTTCCTATGTCTATTATTACTTATTCAGGTTGCCGATGACCAGAAGTTCACAGTATGCGGTGATATACACGGACAGTTCTATGACCTTATGCATATCTTTGAGCTGAACGGCTTGCCTTCGGAGGAGAACCCGTATCTCTTCAACGGCGACTTTGTCGACCGTGGCTCCTTCAGTGTGGAGTGCATATTCACCTTATTCAGCTTTAAATTACTGTATCCGGATCATTTCTTCATGTCTAGAGGTGAATGCATTTAAGATATACATTGTTGTCGAAATATTTAGACTCTTGTCTCTATCATATACCTACCTCGAAGGGAATGTCAAATAAGTTTACATTTTCATCTTGGACTTAGTCAAAACGATATCAGACAATATTAGAATATGAGGAAAATCATTGTATTGATGCTTTATTCATTCATTCATTCATTCATTCATTTATTTAATTTTTTTATCAGGCAACCATGAAACCCGGGACATGAACCGAATGTATGGTTTCCAAGGCGAAGTGACATCGAAGTATACATCTCAAATGGCCGATGTGTTCACCGAGGTGTACAACTGGCTACCGCTGGCCCACTGCATCAACGGCCGAGTGCTCGTGATGCACGGCGGATTGTTCTCGAAGGATGACGTCACGTTGGATGATATAAGAAAGGTGGATAGGAATAAGCAGCCGCCTGAAGATGGTATGTTCAACAACTACTATAACACTTTAAGTTTAATTACATATAAATCTTCTTTAATCTTTATCTTTAAATAATATAAACAGAGTCGGGAATAGTTTTACTCCGAATTAAACACGCGCGACGCCGCGGGCAATAGCTAGTACAAAATAAAGCTATGTTCACATCAAAATACTAAAAAGCCTATATATTTGCAGTTGAAATGCTACCACACACTTTTAACGTCTAATAATGTTGTTTTTTTAAGAATCTACAATAATATTTGTCGCTATAACTTTACCATGTAGGTGCACGTCAGCTGATTCCTCTTGCAACTCCACTCCAAGGTTGTTTTTTTTTATAATATAGAAGTAGCAGACAAGCATGCAGTCCACCCGATGATAAGTGGCTACTGCCACCCGAGGACATTTGTAATCGACCCCAAATAAGATTAGATTCCTATCTCAGGTCGACCACAGATGCGCCGCTACCCCTGAGGTCTAAGCTGGAATGCCTCGAAACAGTATGTCTCCCTAACCACACCCTTCAAACCGGAACACAGCAGCGCTTAACACTGCTGTTAAAAGGCAGAAATAGGCGTGGCGGTGGTGCCGCCGGAGTCGAACGAGAGGGTTCGATCACCTTCTTGTTGGTGATGATGATGGTGATGAATTACAGGTATAATGTGCGAGCTGCTATGGTCGGACCCGCAGCCAATGAGCGGGCGTGCGCCGTCGAAGCGCGGCGTGGGCTGCCAGTTCGGGCCCGACGTGACGGCAAACTTCCTGCAGCTGAACAGCCTCGACTACATCATCCGCAGCCACGAGGTCAAGAACGACGGCTACGAGGTGTCGCACGACGGCAAGTGCATCACGGTGTTCTCCGCGCCCAACTACTGGTGAGTGCCGCGCGCCGCCGCTAGATGGCGCTATTACAAATAAAAGAAAATTACATACAGTTGTATGTAACTCGTAAATGAGCTTATTAAATTAACTAGTGGTCGCCCGGTGGTCGAAATTCGACCGTAACAAATTTATATATGCGATCGGTATTTCATGTGTTATTTTTTATGTTAAACGGGGCAAATAAAACTTTTCTGTTTGACATTCACTGTATGAAATGACACTATGTATGCTTGTAATAACAACGTCTGGTTGTGTGCGTCAAATGCATGGTAGTGTGTGTAATGTTTTATTTATCAATTTAATGTATTGTATAAGCATTATTATTGAAAAATATGAGCGTTCTGCACTTCTCCCATATATAAACTATAAGTGCGGCAAATTTCATACTCCTCCGTCTGCGCAATTTCTGTAAAAAGGGGTCCAAAGTTTTTACTTCTCGTATTAATATAATGATTATTATAAATGGCCAGAGGGATAGCGTCGGAGCGGTTCTGCGTGCGCAACTCGGGCTGCGTGGCGGTGGTGGAGGGCGTGGGCGACCACGGCTGCGAGTACATGACGGCCGGCACCGTGCTCGTGCTCGGCCTCACCGGACGGAACTTCGCCGCCGGCATGAGCGGTGCGTGCTATAATATCTTTTCTTCTTCTTTCACCTTTTAATGGTCCACTGCTGGACCGGGTCTCCTGTCATAGTGGCAGGGATCCTAGGGAGAACATTCCATCTAGTATTAATATTATAAATGCAAAAGTTCGTGAGTATGGATCTTTGTTACTGTTCTTTCACGCAAATACTACTGAACCGATTACGATGAAATTTGGCATGTAGGTAGCTTTATCCCGGAGTTCCCGAGGGATCGGGATTTACACGGGAACGACGAGACGTAAGGCGACACGACGTTCGCCGGGCCAGCTTGTACACTGATATTTACAAACATTTCCCTGCGACAGGCTGACGGGGAGACAATATAGTGCTAGTATGGAGATGCTTAAGTGGAACTTACTATATACATAGGGATTTAACGACTATCATTATTACATTGCAACTAATCTATGCTTGTGGAATGTCAGATATACTGGTATTCATGACCAGAACTTTTATGTAATGCAATTGCCGTTATCTTGGGCACCCTAGCACAGGACCACGGATTGCCATGTTATAAATATATTACATGGTTGTTAACTTACAATAAATGAAGGAATGTTAAAAACATTGCCATTGAAATGCCAACTATTGCCACATATTAGGTTAATTTTGTTTAGTTGTTTAATATCGATTTTTCAACATTATAAACGTTGTTCGCAGGCGGCATAGCGTACGTGTACGACATTGACGGCTCGTTCAAGGGCAAATGCAATCCGGAAATGGTAGAACTTCTGCCGCTGGACAGGGAGGACGATTTGAACCAAGTGCAGACGCTTCTAGAAGAATTCGTCGAATATACCGGGTAAGTATTATACACTTTGTAAGTTCTATACACTTTGTAAGTTCTATACACTTTGTATAGAAATAGAAACATTACAA
>DWQT01002395.1:0-14251 GCA_018244895.1 Myscelus amystis hages | reverse complement strand
TTCAACAATCACAAGCATTCATTCGACCATATTACAAGTTGTAGTCGTATTCAACCATCTTACAAGTCTTGACACGTCTAGAACACCAAGCAACAACTTCCTCTCTCCCGCCTCAAACCGAACTGTCAGCTATCAGTTGTCCCTCGGCCTGTGACATCACCTCCTATGCCCGCTGTCACATAGTCTTTGTACGACTACAATACCTAATATGGGCAGCCTAATAAAATGTGGGTCGGTTAATAATAAAATATTCTTAGTTTAAGGTATTAGGAGTATTTTGAATGAATTCGGAGCATAAGTCATTGCGATAAGTTCCATTTCATAATATTTTCACCTCGTTGTTAGTCAACTTTCCCCCAGTCACTCTCGCGAACAGCGCTCCCTATTTTCATTTCAGTACTGGACGTGTACTAGTATTTTGTTAATCATTGATAATACGTTAACTTTTAATGTCATTTCGTAGGTATCAAGGGTAGAAATGTATTCGACTTAAGTTACATTTTTCGGTTAATTGATCCATGAGGCTCCACCAACCGTAACAAAAGGAGAAATGTGTACGCATTCAAATTTCTCCGGTTATATGAAAAAGTTTTAGCACACGCCTTTGTTATTTTCGTTTTGTAAAATATCTCAATGACCCCGTCCCAAACTAACAAATAGTTCACGTTGTCCAAATAGTGATGTTATTTTTAGTTTGATGACCAGCAACGCAGAAATAATTTCATATCTACCGCCGCCATTGTCCATTTCACGGCGCTGTCTTCTGACCCCACTTGTGGCAATATAATTTTGACCCTCGCATCTATGTTGGATCAAATGTTTGTCCAATGATATCTTTAATACAATACCACACTTATAATAATCTGTAATTTTAATGTTTTCAGAACCATTTGTACAAAAGTAGACTTATATACATTACCAGTGTCAGACACTTAGGTTATTAGTGTAATGATTTAAATTTAATCAGTATTTATTTATTACTTTTTCATAACAAAAATGCTTCGTAAACTTAAGAATGTAAGCCGGTGTACTGTCGTAGCACTGTCGTCCACACACTAGCAGCATCAGAGCAATTGTCAGCAATGCTGTAAGTATTTCGTAGATGTTTGAAATCCCTTCCGCAATCGAAATGTATTGTGCATTTGGTGAAACTGTAATATTGCAGTTTAAGTTCTGTATTCTGTAATCCAGTGTGCTGTCTCCAGATGTTGGATCCAACGTTGGTGGTGTCCGCCTCTTGAGAGGCCGTCGCGCGAAGGGCGGCCGCAGGTAACGTGGCGGCAAATCTAATTTCCCAAATTGAATCACTCCGTCCACTAACTCCCGGATATATTTCTCTCCAAGTGCGCTCTGTGACATGTTATTGTATGGAATGAATGTGATGGATGATAGTATTCCGTTGAATTATTGTAACGAGACTCCCTACTTTTGTCCAATTTTTAATCTAATTGAACATAGCCGTCAATACTCCCTCCAATAATGTTATTACAAAAACTAAACAATTAAAAAAATTGCGGTCAGAAGTAGAAAGATTTGTAACAATATTTTTTACTATAAAGGTTATCAGCGAACTACTGATAATAATAGAAAGTTTATATAAATAGTAGTCAATAAAAGAGAAAACAAAGGCAGCAGAGAAGATAAATAAAGAAAAGAAAAGCGTTTTTAGGAAAAGACAAATAAGTTTTCAACATACACAGAACGTAATAAGAATGCAATTACGAATAAGCTACTTTTATACACTAGGCATTGAAATATGTAGACTTCTTCCAACTTTCAGTTTGGTTGAGTTAAAAGCACACGACGGCAAAAATCCATCCTCATTAAAAATACATTAATTTACTTTAAATACATTTGGAATTCCGTTTTTCCGTAGCGCGGGCGAGCGGTTACAGCAGTTAAGAGTAAGGGCCACGTGAGTTAGCTACAATTTATATGTAAATCAGACGCGGGGGCCGCCTAGTCTAGGCGCCGGTAACAGTTTGCCACTTTGATTGTTATTCCATAAAAATAACGATATAAATATTTAATATTCATCATACATTACTAGTAACATTCATAGAATAGTCCATAATTGATGGTGCTGTTCCTGTATTATAACTAGGTAAGAAAGAGGTGTCTGAAAACAGCGCTACGCAGGTTTTGGTTTTCGCGTCAGAAGAGTTAGGAGTCCAATAACTTCATTTGTTTAATTTTTTTTGTGGTTAAAAGTTTTGTATATTCGCGTGTGTACCTACCTGCCACACATATTTAAGATTGTGGTTACCCTAGATCTGAAAACGAACTTAATTTTTTTTTTCCAACTTATACAACTTATGAGCGCTTTAAAACAAGGTTTTGGCATAAAGTAGCACAGCAAGCGCCCTGCCCACGAGTGCGGATCGCGTCAGTCTCCCGAGACGAATCTAATTGCATTTTCGCTGAGGTGAGCGCCTCGCTCACTTTTTACTGGCATCTGCGCGGTGATCAGATAACTCCTCCGACCGACACTGCACCTGATTGCCTATTGAAGTCCCACGAGTTTATTGGTCGACTATATAAATCTTCGGTACATACATACATGTCTATCCATCTTTACTAATAATATAAAGCTGAAGAGTTTGTTTGATTGTTTGGTTGTTTGATTATTTGAACGAGCTAATCTCAGGAAATATTGACCCAATTTGAAAAAATCTTTCAGTGTTAGATGGCTCATTTATCGAGGAAGGCTATAGGCTATATAACATAACGCGAATATGAATAGAAGAGGCGCAGCAATAAAAAAATATTGCGACAACGACAAAATAATTTATATAGCAAAGCAACGTTTGCGGGGTCAGCTAGTGTAATAAAACAAAGTCGCTTCCGCTTCCTGTCCATATTGTATGCGTAGATCTTTAAAACTACGCAACGGATTTTGATGAGGTTTCTTTTAATAGATAAAGTGATTCAAGAGGAAGGTTTACATGTGTAACTAGCTTTTGTCCGTTCTTCGCTCGTGTTGCAATTCAGAATAATATAGTATAGGGAAAGGGAAATTGTTTTACTCCGTTCTTTATGTTTTTCATCTTTTCTATTATCATCATTGCTATCATCTGCCATACCCATATTTTATCTTAATTTCACTTAAAGAAAAGTTAAGATACGTAATAATTCATATGCACATAATTATTTTCAATTGATAACTGAAAGCTTAATATGATCTATGAAACCATTTGTTATAATTGTAACTATAATAATCATCTTACCCCATCTGGCGCGTGTCAAGTGAGTGACCAAGAACATGGGGATGGTTGGACCGTACTACAATGTATCGAACAAGCCGAGTGCGCGTCATAGCCCATGTCGCGCTAATACCAGGTGGCATGTGTCACTCCAAACTATCCGCTGACCGTGTTATCCCGATCCGGGTAATCCGCCAGATCCACCAGAACACTACACTTTTTATTTGAAGAGGGATTCGCTTCTTGTTTGACGAGGAATAAACTTCGCTGTCATTGGCGGTAGGTATACATTGTTGTTTACATTTAATAATAATATCTTAGGACCAGTAATTCTGACATATACGTAAACATATCTTTATTTCATAAGGGTGGGTGGATGCTAAGTTTTTCTACCGGCTAGGTATGATTCTAACAAATTTGATTCGTCCTCTTTCATAGCAACGAATCTTTTCACCTAAGACGCCATTGTCTTGTTTTAGAATCGTAATTCGAAATTCAAACGGAACATATTTAAATTCCGAACGCGTTATTCCTCAACTAACACCGCCATGGACATATTTATATCTACGTATATTTGTAAAATAAATCACGTCGTCGCTTCTCATTGGACAAATTAAACATTATTCTTTCCAATTCGAATTCCTTCCCCGGGGACTCTTATTGGAATTTTTGCGTATCCCTGTACGTGCCAATAAATACTGCTAAACGCTCAAACGAGACCCTGGCATTTAGCTCTGTATGTCAATCGGCACGCACACGCGCAAGCCGCGCCACGCACACACATGTACACATGCAAATCCAATGGAACACGGAATTCAACGTGTATTCTATTTACTGGTACTTTTGTAGAGCGCTTTCATAGGTTTGATGGTTTGTTGAGTTTTTTTCTTTTTTTGTTTTTGACAATGGCGTAATGACAAATTGAAGCTCCTCTACATCATTGTGCTTAAGTCACAATTAATTCTTACTTACTCGACAATATATAATAAGCATGATTATATAAAGAACTATGATTTAATAACCACATCTCACATGGATATATTATGTTCGTGCTTCCGTAAGTCGTTGTTTGTTGCTGTTGGTGGTTTGTGATCAATTTTAATAAAATACCTATTTTCATCATATCATTTAATCTTCGTGTATCTTTTCTAACAGTACTTACGTGCGAAATTTTCATTATTCCAATTATAGTCTGCAATAAATCTTATTTTAATTAAAGTCGTAATACGATAAATTGATAATGTCTTGTGTAATATGTACTGTCGACTATCTATGCTACATTAAAGGTTTTATACAATGTATTTTTATCCTACTCTACAACCCACGAATATGTGGCATGGTTGTCAAACTCAAGAGTTATCTATAAATATATTATAGGACATTTACAGTGATATATTGACTGTAAAACAAGAAGACCTAGAGACTTGAAATTTGGTAGGAATATTCCTTTCGGCGAGCAGAGGTAAGCTAAAAACGGATTTTACGAAAGTCCACCTGTCCTCTAGGTTGCGGGGGTGTTAATTATAATTTATATAGCAAAGCAACATTTGGCGGGTCAGCTAGTAAATTAGTAAATTAGAAACGATCAAGAGGTATCGCGCCGCACACGAGCTAGATCCCAGAATTGTCCCTTTAACACAAGCGGAGGCGAATAACAAAATAAAATACAATACAAAGCGTAAAAAGACGTATTGATTTGAAAGAATTTTTATTAGGAGGTGTTACCTCACGGCGGGCGATTTGCCTGCATTTATTGCCTTGCCACTGTACGCCGCTTGTAATATCGCTGTTTAAAGGTGTATTTGAGCCTCGATCCCATTTTATGTCGCACTATTCCATTTGCATTGTATTGATATTGGTTTTATTTGAGGGAATCCTTTCATATCTATTGCTAGGAGCTTTATAGAGGCAACTACATATATTAGTATTGTGTTTATATGTGCAGCATTACGCTAGTTTCGCATTTAGTTCCTGTTTAAGATAGCCATAATAGGTTGTGAGGATATTTTTTTAAAATCCTATTGTGTATGAACAATATTCTTATTGGTAAAGCGCATAATTGTTGTTCAAACGATTTATTAGCTAGCGAATATTCTGAGAGATTATGATGTTGGGTCCCTTTAACTATACCTACACACACATTAGCTCTACGTTGTTATAAAAGCAGGGTAAGAAGTGCAAAATCATACAGACACGAATAAACACAATATGATGTATTGTTTTTGTCAATCAATGCAGTGACAAAGTTAATTTGCAGCTTTTATATTGTTCACTTTGACAATAAAAAGTTTCAAGACTGGACCATTTTTTTTAATATCTACCACTTTAACACAGTAGCTTTCACACCGTCACCCCCCCCCCCCCCCTTTCAACCGTATACTTACATATGTAGACATTAACCAAGAATCTTCTCGTATTAGTCATAAAGATTATAGTTAGTGATGACTAATGATAGTCTCTGTTTAGTCACAACTAAGTACAATCTTCCCGATATAACTGTTTTATTGTACGTTCATGTCTCAGATACCTAACCGCCGCTCCACGTATGTAAATATGAAATCAAATCAAACCTCCAACAAAGTGTACAGTCGGCACGAGTGGCGCGGAGCTCGCAACATTGTAAGGGCGTGTTTACACTAAACAAGCGCAAAAGGTACGGATTTGAAGATGTAAATCAAAGTGGATGTTTTATTAAACACTCCAGTTGTGCTGGATATTCAAATTAAGTGGCGGTGTCGAAGATGCGCCGGTATGGAGACGGCTTGTTTTATTGCAATTTCATTATAAATCCCTTCATATAAGTATTAGCAGATACGACCACGTGTTGCCGATCAATAATAATATCTTTACTATAACCTAAACGTATATATGTGAAAATCCCGTGCTACTTGTTTATCTAACTAAGCGTTGGTCTATAAAAAAATTAGATCATTAATCGAGATAAACACTATCCTATCTTTCGAGTTGGATCAAACTACACACAATGTGCAAAGTTTGATCGAAATCGGTCCAGTGGCTTAGAAATCATCGGGGACAAACGACGTGACACGTTATTTCAATATATTAAGGTATATAATGCCATATAGTATAATATACTGTGCACAAATATCTAAAGCTCTTTATACAACTAAAAAATCTCACATACATAAATATGTTTAAAGTTACGAAGAAAAACGCTACGGATAGACTATCTTACGAGTACATATGAGACCGTATTTAAGTGAACACTTTTTGTACCTTTTATTATTAGCTTGCATTGTCAATAATTGACGGATTAAAAATTAAAGACATTGTAGAACGTAATTTTAAATGTGTATTAGATTTATGTATTTAATCGTTTCCATACTTGCCTAACGTGAAAGATTTCCACCTCTGCGTTCTCACTCGCAATATTTACCCGTTACTTTCTGTAAATATTCCCGGAACATCCCGAATATAAGTCGTACAAGAAAATTAAGCTTGTTTAATTACGGGGCTCGCGTGCCTCCTGCTTGCTCCTCAAACTCGATTTATTAATTACGTCCCAGCAAATGTAGGTGATATATTAATGAGCAATTGAATAATTATTATGGTAATCATATAAAGTTGGTATTCGCTTCTAATTTCGTATGGTTATAATAATCTTATTATTATTAAGAGTTTTGTGTGTGGAATGTTATCAAATTATTTTTCATATGTTAAGTTTACCTACATAGTCAGTAATGCTTTTCGTGGCTTTGTCCAACTGATTCCGATGTAACATTATTTGTACCTAGTTTAATAAATCAGTACTAAGCAACTATTGAATTCTTAACTAATTCACTTAAATTACCTGTATTCTTAAACTTAAGTTTCAAATAGACACATATCAAATTTTAATTAACCATTATTTATTACTGTCGGTCATTAATAAAAAGTACCAGGCAAGCAGAACTCGAGCGCAGTAAACTTCGTATCTTGCTTCCTAACTACTGAAAGATGGTAATGAAGCGTAGGTACTCACCTTTGTATATCCGTCCTTGTTTCGCGTGTGCAATTTGAATACCCCCGTCCTCGTCCCCGGCGCTGTCACGGCCACCACGCCGATCTAGACGGTGACAAGAAATTAATTAGGGGAAGCTGGGGAAAATAATGGTCCGCCGTGATTTTTAAATGAAATTTATTTTCTACACTTCATTTATTTCTCGGCGACATGACACTTGGGAAATTATTAGACTCTGGCGCGGCTTCCGTTTCGTAGGTAAGGTTTCAACTTGTTTACCTCTTGCGTGTATTTTTTTTGAATTTTCCGCAGTGATTTGTACAGCTGGCTGTCATTTGTTTAATTGAATTCTCGATTGAATCCACAGTGCTTTCAAAATGACGGTGTTTGAAAGACATGAAGGTTTTTGCACTTTAATGTTGTAAACGGGCAATTATATTTATTATGTTTCAACAAAATAATGCAATGGAAAATTAATTTGGACACCTCGCTACTAAAATATTATACTTTTCTACGAATCTAATTTTCTTCCAACTTTAAAAATATTAAAGCCCCTACTATTTACAACATTAACTTATTACTAAGGTCGTACTAGTTATGCCATGCTATTTATTTTAATAACTTTGCTTACCGCACGCACATCAATAAATCTTTTGATGTAGGTATCAAAAGCGAAGCGCTTTTATCTGGCAAAGTACTAAAATCGATTTAGAAAGCGATCATTCATCTTCTCGTTGGGACGCGTTTAAACATGTTTAAAGAACTATGAAATAGCTCGAAAATGCTGTCCGCTGACCGTCAAAGCGCTGACAGGCAACAATTTTTCTATTGAGAAGCACAATTATGTTTTGCGGTCACAATAACGTTATTGCTAATAGCATAAAGTTGAATTTTGTTAGAGCATTGTGCATAAGTATCATTGTATTTTTAAATAATATTCTGATGGCGCCAAGCCGAAGGAGTTTGATGTTTGTTGTCATAAATGCAATTAATTTTGTTTTTAGAAAACATTTATCTACGCGTACCCTTTGTTTGAACTTTTCGACCATTGTTTGGATTGTTTCTGAAGTCATTTACACCTGTTTCATATTTATATAGTCAGAAGTGAAATATTAAAAGTGCAGCGATAATATACATGCTAGTCTATTAAGGGTGTTTTTGAGCGAACATATTGTAGATGTCCGATTTGAAAGAAGCATACAATGTGAAGAATATTGTAGAAGAGGTGAATTTTCTTTTCGTTACAACCGGAGCAGACAAACGCTCTGCCTATTCCGTTGGCAATGTGTATCAACCATACCGTGACACCTCTTTCGCATACGGGTAGGCAGGTATTATGACGTTCCTTAGGCAAATATTCCTTACAGACCTTCTTCATTTGCTACATTTATCAAAAATATTAGTATTATACTTCCCGTTAATAAAGGTCCTCTTTACTGAATTTATGAAATTACTAAAATAAATAACAAATGAGGTTTTGTAATAATCAGCTATCACACGTAAACTCAATTATCGTGGTCACTATAATATAACGCTAACGGGCGATGCTTATCAGCTAGTGGAGCGGAGTGGAGTTAATATTAAAACGCCAGTAGTACAGAGCGACAAGAACAAAAAAACATAAACATCACCATATAAAATAGTTTTGGTCCCACCATTGGGCAGAGATTTTTACAATTTCAACAGGCTTAAATCACAATGATACGCCAATGAGAATTGATTGAGATAAAACATTTAGAGACCATAATTCATCAAAGCAGGGTTTTAAGTATTTCCTTAGAGGCAAAAAAGAAAGTCCACAGGACCATCAAATGATAGCAGTGACACATTATGTCTGTAATGAAATGAAGGATCAATAAATCGCAGCTCTAATAAGCAACATGAAGCTAATAAGCAACCATTAAATTATTCATAAATTTATTTATCGTAAAGATAGAAATATTATCGAAAACATTTTCATTATGTAGCATAATATCCAATTAGATGTTGATTATCATAAAACCGGAATGGGATCTGATTTGTTTGGTGATAATATTGTTATAAGCGTGGAGCGTAATGGCCTCCCAACACGAACACTTTAATGCTTCCAACTCGCATAATTTTGTACATGAAAGCTTTATTTCATTTCGAATTCAAATGTCCTGAATAGAACACCACATAAAAGATTAACACCTTTAAATTGGAGCTTTTTTCAATGTTCGCATCTGTCACGTATGTCTGACAAATCATTTTATTTTGTAATATATTTTTTTACCCTTTTCTTGGTCCATTGCTGGACCGGGTTTTCTATCATAGTGAGATTAAGGCCATATTCTACCACGCTGACTTACTGCGGATTAGTATAATTCTCATCACAGAATATATTATATAACATTTCTACGGTGTGCAAATTTACTCACGATGTTCCCCTTTACGGTTATAGCTAGTTTTAATTTTTAAATAAAATTAGTAAATTTCAAGTTTTAAAAGTCGTTATAATATACACAACTAATCACTAACTTCCTCAGCTCTACTAGTCTGTTACGAATACTAGGTTTGACTCTGTAGAGTTTCATCTGTGTCTTTATTAACATTTTTCTATTTGCGCTTTTGAGTTGCATTTCAGGTGTTATATCTATTAATTTTATTTCAGAATGTTTCCAAACCGCCAATCCAGAAGTATTGCAGACGAGCCTATCAAAAGTCGCACAATGGTTTGCCATGAAACGCCTACAAAGAAAACAATGTTAAATTTAATCACTAGCAAAGCAAAAAAATACCTAATGCTTTTCCTGGACACATCATCAATTCATGGCTTGAACCATTTTGTTGCGGCTAAGAGACATTTTTGTGAAGTGTACGTAATGTTAAAAGTAATATAGGTATAGCTTTATTTATTCCATACACGCCAATATAGTTATTTTTGTATCTACTTAAATCGTAAAGTTAAACATAGTTAAAAGTATTTTGAAACTAATTCACTTCTTAAACATAAATTTCATGAAATAAATAATTTTGTTATTCGATTCTAGAAAGTATCATTACGTTATAGCATTTGATAATTATATTTCTTTTTTTACGTCGATTTGCCCGTTTAACCCGAAGTTTATATTTGGCCAATTCTTTACAACTGCTCTTAGATAAGTGCACCTAAAATGATTTCTATAAACACTGTTGATATGAACAACATCTTGACGTGAAATAACGCAGACTACGATTTGTTTGCAATGTGATTCGAGAATCGTCTTCTTTTCCAGAGCTCTCTGGCTGGTAATAGTCATAATGTCATTAATCGGCACCGTGTATCTTTCTTGGACCACGTGGATGCGCTACCAGTCCTCGCCGACAGTCATCTCCATGGACCGCGACATGTTTGCGTGGAACACCACGTTCCCCTGTATAACCATCTGTCCTATCACTAAATATGACCAGGCTAAGATTGATAGTTACGTTAGGTAAGTTCTATATATTCAGACTGTGGTATTTTAGAATGATAGGGGGTATGGAAATGTTGATTATTTTAACCTGTTATCGAAATCCGGGATTGTAGCTGATGTGAAAAATGTTCCCAAAAGAGCTGGTTTCAACAAAGATTCAATAGTCTTTCACTTAAATCAACCTTCATTCCTGAATTTCCTTCAGCAATGATAATAAAGAATGAGTATATTGTTAATCTTACTCCAGACGCACGGGCACACGTCACTAAGCTTGAACTTGCCACCAGCGGTTAGTCCAAAGAGCTTAAAAATTTTAGTATTTCTTAATTTTCTAAACAGTTCGTGCTTTGAGACAGCATGTGGACAATGAGGGTTTTTATTAGCTTATTAAAAGTAATTTATGGAATTTGGCAATAATGGTATGTCATTTCCCCTTTAGAAACTCCAATGTGGATAATAAGGAGGCACTGGAAGCATTTATCAAAACTCTGACAAATACCACTTACAGAAACTTAGACGAATTTCCCGATTACGATGGCATTCCGCCCGAGAGCTACTCAGATATTCTCGTCAATGTATCCAATGAGCAAAGGCCGATGTTGACTCTTGGAGCTACTGGTGTGACTATTGATATTGTACCAACGTTCACTGAAATGGGTTTGTGCTATGCGATCAATTCGCAAGTTGCTGTATACAATTCTCCAGAGTAAGTAACATATATTACATTATTATTGAAATTGTTATACATTAATACAACAGAGGAGAGCTCTTTTCACCCCTTTCTCGAAGAGGAAAGCCTTAGATGGAAGTTCATTCTTCAAGTATTTCAAATTTACCTTTAAAAAAATTCTTCTATTGACAAACAGTTACAATAATATTCAGTAATGGCTATTTACAGATATAGAAAAGAAAATAGATGGGATATAATGCAGCCGCAGAGCGAAACCTTCTCTATCCATCCTCTTGATGGCGAAGTGTTCGCAACAGTTGTCAATATGTCTAGTTCTTACAACGTAAGATTTGCTTTTGTTATTAGTTCTGGCACTAAAATCATTCAATGATACTTAGCCCATCCATCTTCCAGTATATGAGAGGGGGAGGTGACGGACTGAGATACGAGATCAATGCACAGCCTAAACCATTCGGCCTAGAATCCTGATTTTTTCAGATAGGTTCTTTATCTATATCTATCTATCTTTTATCTATGAAATATTGTATTGACGTTAGACACCTGAAATCTCAGAATGGTGAATAGCTGTGTATAAAACGGTATATTATGTAACTGAAGGGTTGTTAATTTTTCAGGTGTATTTGCATGGTCCATTAGAAGTACCGGATATTGCTGCTAAATATCAACATTCAGCCAGCAATTATTATTTGAAGATATACGTGACGGCCATAACGGTGTACACGTCAGCCGAGGCGGCTAAGTACTCTCGAATACCTTCACAAACTTTATATGTTTTCAAATATAACGTTTTAACGTTAGGTATACTAAAATTATTGTCATGTTACAGTTTCAATATGGTACATTTTAGTGGAAATTTCAGGTTGTCCGTAGGCCAGCGCCGTTGCCGCTTCGCCAGCGAGAACAATCTGAAGCACAACGCTATATACACATACAACATGTGCCGTATGGAGTGCCGGATACGGCTCTGCCTGAAGTACTGTCAGTGCATACCGCATTTCTACAGACGAATAGGTTCGTTCGGGTCAGATCCGTTCCAGTTTGGGCCGTTGGTTCAGTGGGTAGTGAAGCTTAGGTACTGCTGAGCATGTAACCGTGGGTTCGATTCCTATACAGAATGCATATTTGTGACGAGCACGAATGTATATTATCCGTATGAGTTAAATATTATCTATTGACGTATTTATTTTTAAAGCGTATGTATCTGGATTACATAATTATATATGTAATTACATTATTTTAAGAAAGAAAAAATGCCGACAGGTCACTTGACTGAAAGTGATCAGCCATTGCCGCCTGTAGACATGTATCCTTCATTCTAACGACATAATAACGCGTAATAGTAGAATGATAACAGATATTTTTTTTATATTGAGCAATGATCAAAGTGATCGATGCTTGTTATTAATGAATCAGTAAATAATACTACATAATCGTACATAAATCGCTCCTAGTTGAACTGAACATGCGACCATATACGAGTAGTACCGTAACATTGCTATTCGTATTTCGCAGGCAACGAGAAAGTATGTGACGCAAAGGGCTTACAGTGCTTGGGGGGACGGAAAGGTAATTGTGTTAAACGATTAAATTTGAATCGAATTTATTTATTTGTAGAAAAGTATGAGTAAGGTTGAAAGTTGGAGGTTGGAATTGCCTTAATAATACGCAATTTCATTGTAACCCATGAAAAAGGCAAAAGTTTCAATTATGTATATATTATGTAATTCTCTGTTCAAGTTAATTCCATTATTAGAAAAATGTTATGATAATAATACACGTCCATTTTTTGTACAGTTTCTAACCGCCCAGTTCAAATATGTTCTTTTACATGACAAAAATATTAATAAACAATACACATATATAATATTTACAGAAGAACTCTACAAACTGACCTCTTCGGATGGCAAAAGAATCAACTGTGAATGTCTACCAAATTGCGATGATGATAACTACGTTGTTCAATACTCTGTGAGTGATGTTAATATATTGTGATACAGAAGAAATAAACAGACATACAGAGCATCTGATGTAACGTGTAGTCACTGTTCGTTGCTGTCTAAAATTTAAAGTGACCAGAAGACAGTACTGGCGACTAGGTTGGAACGTTATAACACCTTTCTTACTATAGTAAGAAAAATGATTTGGATGAAATGTAAAAGGAATTAAGAAAAAAAGGAATGAAGGGAAAACTAAACTGGAATGCCTAAATTCTAATGATGTAGCAAGTGTGTAGAGGTATCTATCGTATTGTCTCAGCATTCATGCGCAAATGTTTTAGGAGTGGATTGGGGTATGGTCCAGTTCCCCTGCAGTTGTAACACGCGTGCAGAGGTTAAACATAAAAGAGTTGCAATCTTTGGCTCGTATAACGGTTTGCGAAAAAGGCAGTAGGCGAATAAAATTTTTAGTTTATTGATGGATTCAAAAACTGGTTATTATAGCTATATATGTAGGTTACATTCTTATTCTAATAGAAATAAAACAAAAGTTAGTATGAAACCTTGTTTATTGACAGGTGAAGCAGCCCTGGTTTCTCGGCACCAACCTACAGTGGGGTGTGGTGAAATATCCAAGGATGAGATACAGGCGAGACATTATCTTCGGTTTCACAGATGTGCTGGGTAAGGAAAACACGAGTCCTTTATCCTTGTTGGTACTTTTAATTATGCTACTTCAATTATTGGTATATGTATATTTTGAATGGAGAATATTAATATCTTATAACATGATTTTAAGCGTTTTGTTGCTAATAATTGAGAGGCTTAGTTGTATTTCGGAAATTAACTAGGCTTTAGTTATTTATAGCAGTGATAGCCTAGTGGTTTGAAATTCAACCCCCCACTCCGGGAGTCTGAGTTCGATCCTGGCACGCACCTCTGATGTACTACGTGTGTTTTATAAAAAAAATTTAAATATCACTTGCTAAAACGGTGAAGGAAAACATCGTGAGGAAACCTGCACACCTTAGAGATGTTATAAG
>DWQT01002394.1:0-14251 GCA_018244895.1 Myscelus amystis hages | reverse complement strand
GCGGGTGTTCCGCACGACTGCCGTGTAGTACGCGGGTCGACGACCTCGCCGGCGAGGTCGGTGTATGAGCAATGTGGTAATTGCTAAATTTATTGTGACACAATATGTATTGTCGCATCAACCGCTGTGTGAACACGTTGCGTTCAAGTGGCTAGTGTAGTTGACAAGTTTCCGTCACGTTTCACATTTTCATATACACTGCATCGAGTTTTAATGCATAAAATGAGTTTTATGTGGAAAATTCCGTATAACACAGACATTAATGTCTGACATTTATGTCAGAATTTGTGTCGTAGTCTGAATGTACCTTAAGACCTGCTTGTCTTTACACCTGTATACTGCAACGAATAGTAATAGTTTGATTCATCTAAGACCTGTAAAATATGCTGGCGACAATTGAAATGTAAGTTCAATAAGCACCATTTGCACCGTGTAAATAAAATTGATTTATGTAATATATACGAATTTTTATTTGTTCCTCTCTATTCTGCGATCTGAAGACATTATTGACGAAGAAGAACCGTAAAGTTAAAGGATTTCATTAGAATTTTAAGTGCTAAAAAAACGTTAAAACTCTAGACCAGATTTCGTGTTTGATACTCCTAAGCAGATAGTACTCATATTTTTTACACTTTGGGAAAATTAATATCGATATATGTACATATATATATCATAAGCATAAGTTATTACGGTGTTTGTAAGAGTTATGATACCCTAAGATATAACCTTATTGAATCATGATTAATGTTGTGGCGCTCCAACACTTCAGGTGATGTCGCGACAAAATTAGCCAAAAGTATTATGTTAGTAACATAATTTCTATTACCAATGGATTTAAGATGTTATTCATATAAGGATCTTTAAAAAACTGCTTATAGGTGATAAACTGGCAATAATCAGTGGCTTTTGAAGAAAACTTGATCGATATAATTGCTGACTCAATAAAGAGTTTTCTTTAAGTTCACCAAGTAATTGTCGATATGCATCAGGAGGATAACTAACGCACAGCCACAGCAAAGATCACAAAGCCTAATCCTCTGCATGTTGGAGATTTGGGACACCAAAGTACATACGATGTGTTTCTGTTTTCTAGGGTGCGACGCGGCTATAAAGACGGATTTGCCGCCAAAAAGGATTGTGCCACTGTTCCAAGTGGCGTACGATCGCAGCCTCTGTAGGCCGCTGGGAACGGTTCTGGACTTCGCGAAGTTGCGCGTCAAAACCAAACCGAATAAAGAGTACTTTGACGCGCCGCCCGTAGTCGCGTCTCGTAGCGTTTCGCCAGTGTCCTACGGACGCAGATCTCCGGCTCCGGACAAAAATGTATCTATACATATCCATAAGCACCTCAAAGCGAAGAAGCAAGCGGATTACAGACAGAATGCGTTGACCGTGTTCGAATTTTCCACGGCCTACCCGTTCGTGTACGGGAACAATAAGTTCAAATGCTTCATCTGCTCCCAACAATTCCTCGAGACCTCAGTGCTGAGGCAACACATGAACGAAATCCACACGTTCGCGCCACTGAAGAGACTGCTCAACAATCGCAGGGAGAACGTACTGAAAGTCGAAGTTAGCGAGTTGGCGTGTAAAATATGCACGCTGAAACCCAAAGATCTCATACAGTTGAAGTTCCACTTGAAAGACGACCACCAGAAGGTCATCGATCCGAACTTGCAAGACAACATGATACCGTTCAAACTGGACGGCGGCGAAGGGTCGTACAAGTGCGTGATGTGCGACGAGACCTTCATCAAGGTGCGCATCCTGGTCATCCACATGAGCGTCCACTTCAACAACTACAGCTGCGAGATATGCGGCTCCGGTTTCATGACGCTGCGGCTGTTAAAGAAGCACCTGGAAGTGCACGAGACGGGGAACTTCCCGTGCGACCGATGCAACAAGGTCTTCAGCACGTCGCAGAAGAGGTCGTTGCATATCCGCGGCGTGCATCTGAAGCAGTACCCGAGACGGTGTCCCATCTGTCCGGAGAGATTCAATTCGAACTACCGCCGAACGATACATCTGCAGGACGTGCACAATCAGTCGACGCGGGTGCACAAATGCGAGACGTGCGGCCGCGCGTTCAATCTGAAGTATCATCTGATATGCCACACGCGCTCCGTCCACCTGCAGGAAAGGAACGAGCAGTGCAAGGTGTGCATGCAGAGGTTCTGCAACAAGGAGACGCTGAAGCGACACATGATCATACACACCGGCGAGAAGAATTACAAATGCGACCTGTGCGGCCTCGCTTTCTTGAGGCGGAAGAATTTGAAGGACCACCTAAGACTGCACGACGTTGTGTGAATCTAATAACTGTCAGCGAACAATTATAATAGATTTGAGTGTGGTGTGAAATTACTTAAAATAAGAGAATTGGTGTCATTTTAAATTGAAATTTCGAACGCAATTCGTTCGTTTATTTTCGGTAACCAGAATTCACCACATAACCTTTTAAATGAAAGTAGTATATTTATAACGCAAATAGTATTTTTACGAGTATGAGTCTTTTTTTATTTTAATTATAAGCAGATGCACTTAAAAATTACGCTTTTAATGAACTTTTAATATGTAATTATTTTATTTTTTATGAGTTGATATAAACACAGAGTATCTCACTGGTCGACTTATAAAACGTGACGTCACTGCGCACAGATGAATAAATATTTTTTATCCAATGAGCCTTTTATTGTTTAATTTGTGTCAATATCGTCAACGGCAATGATGCTAGCTGAATGCGTGTTACAGGAATACAATTAAATAAAAAAATATATAAAGAAAACAATACGTAACCCGATCTTTATACGCAATTTTATGGAAAAACTGTTTTGTTTTATATAATAGGTAAGCATCGAAGCAGGCTATTATATCATATAAATAGTGTAATATATTAGATTGATAGGCTTTATTTGATTTAAAGTTTATTTTGTTCTTTCTAGAACATTTAAAGGTTTTCACCATTATTTATTACGTTGCACTTTTTGGCACGTGCGTGAGTTTCAACTGAGGATATTCGAAGCTGCTCGAGTAAGCCTAAGTAACAAAGAATGGATTGGCAGTGATTAGGGTGGACCGACCAATCCTTTGGAACTTTTTCACTTTTAGGCTTTCATAAGCTTAATGTCTCCATTGTAACAGAGAAATGGTGTTCGTTTACAGCGAGCGGTTAAAGTCGAACGTAGTCGAATATACTTTCCATCGATTCCACAGAGCGGTTCTCGCTACAGCTGTCAACGAAACTGGAAATGATAATAGCAATTTCTTCTTTCTAGGCATCATCGAAGAGAGCGATTCGTACATCGTCGTAAAAGACGACGACGGTACCGAAATACAGCTGACACTTCTCAAAAGACCGATAGCCATCAAGGATCTCGCCTGCGAGTACGAGCGAGACGGAATTCACCGACAACAGTCGAAGAGAACGAAAGCTGAGGACGTACGGGTAGTGAGAGAGAGACGAAAAGTCATAAAAGAACGGAGTGACAATAATGAATCGGAAGAAATCACGGCGTCATGTAAGTTTCTCAAAACGCCGATACCGCTCCGCGAAGGACTGACGCACAGTGAGGAGAAACCGGTGACGTATAATGTGAAAACGGTAGACGGTGTGTACGTTTGCAGGCCGAGCAAGAAGCTGCCGTCTTCAGATAATCAGATGTGGAAACAGAACGCGCTGACGCTTTTCGAATATTCGCACGTCTACCCGTTCATACACGCGAGCAATAAATACAAATGTGTAATTTGCGCGAAATTCTTCCTGGCACCCAATGATCTGAAGGAACATCTGGCAGGCCACAGCATCAAAGAATACAAACGGGAGTTAAGCAACAGAACGCGCGATAGACATCTGAAAGTGGACGTTTCGTTCCCACGCTGCAAGATCTGTTCAGAGATGTTGCAAGATTTCAAGGCACTGAAAACGCATCTGAAGGAGCACGGCAAGGATATAGATCCGGATTGTCAAGATAACCTGATCCCTTTCGATCTGAGCGGCGAGACGTTCCGATGTCAGATATGCCACGAGAATTTTCTCAAGCTTCGCCTACTCACGATCCACATGAGCAAGCATTTTAGTAATTATCACTGCGAGCACTGCGGCTCTGTGTTCATCACGCTCAATCTCCTGAAACGGCACCTCCAGACGCACAAGACCGGCAGCTATCCGTGCGACAAGTGCGATAAAGTGTTCAGTAATCCCGCGAAGAGAACCCTTCACATGAGAGGGGTGCATCTGAAGCAATTCCCGAGGACCTGCCCGATTTGTCCGGAGAGATTCAACTCGAATTACAAAAGAATGAAGCATCTTCGCCTGGTCCACAATCAGACCACCAGATGCCATAAGTGCGTGACGTGCGGACGGGAGTATGACTTGAAATACCAACTGCTGATCCATGTCAGGTCCGTGCACTTGCAAGAGCGTAATCAGGAGTGCGCCGTTTGTCACGCCAGGTTTTTCTCCAAGTATTGTCTGTCCAGGCATATGGTGATACACACGGGCGAGAAGAAATTCAAATGTCACATATGCGGAAAAGCGTACGCTCGGAAGAAAAGCCTCAGGGAACATTTGAAATCGCATGACGTAAGCCACGCTTTTGATTTAAATTGCGATGATCATAGCTCTCCTTTTCTGAAAGCGACTGGATCTCAGGATGTTGTGTAAACCAATTAAACTGAGTATAAATAACACTATAAATGTCGTAAAACAAATCATTTGTACAAAATATTTCCCTAAAATGTGTTACGCAAAAGATCTCGTGTCTTTTGGTTTCGTCGAACACGATTCAGTGGACTTTTAGTGGATGGAAATCGTTTTAAATGGCAAAATTTTATCTTCCCCAGGACTACCAGCCTGTCAGCGCCCAGGACCTCGCACCAGTATATGGCAAATGACGATATCCGAAAGGCAGAACGCCGCTACATTTCTAGAACATACCACAGTGAAACCGTTCTTTTACCAGCAGGCGAATTTCAAATGTTTCTATTGCGACGAAGTGTTCCCTGAAATCCATTCTGTTTTGAAACACACAGACCTCCATTCGTCACCTGAGAGATCTTTTCTGCTCAAACAACACCTCAGGAAAGGGAAGCGAGTGATCAAAGTGGACATATCGAGGCTGAAATGCAAAATTTGCGAGCAGAGATACTCCGACTTGGATGATATAAGGAAGCATTTAACGGTGGCTCATAAGAAAGAATTCAATTCGGCCGGCAACGGTCTGATGGCGTACGATCTTAGCATGACGAACAGTCTCTTCTCGTGCCACAAGTGCGGGAAGACCTTCAACTCTTTCTTCCTTCTCAACCGTCACATGAACGCGCATTTCAGCGTGGTCTGTGAGACTTGCGGCCTAGGTTTCATGTCGCATCAGCGTCTGATCAACCACAGGGTGGTCCATCAGATCGGCGCGCACAAGTGCGAGAAGTGTCAGGAAGTGTTTCAAACGAAGCTAAAACTGAGATACCATTTGTACAAGAAACACGAAGTGACCAACGCGAAAAAGATAAAACCGCTCAAATGCCCGCACTGCTTGGAGAGATTCTCGGAGCATTACCGTAAGATGACGCATCTGAAAGACGTGCACGGGATAACGTTCTCGTTCGAATGCGCCGCGTGCAAGGCGGTGTTCCCGACTCGGAGAGCCCTAACGGAGCACACAACGAAGCAGCACACGCAGAAGATACAGTGCAAAGTGTGCGCGAAGTGCTTCGGGACTCAGTCGCTGCTGAAGATGCATATGCGAGGGCACACGGGTGAGAGGAACTTCTTCTGCACGATCTGCCAGAAAGCGTACATGCACGAGAGGACGCTGAAGCAGCATATGCGCGTGCACGGACCCGTCTGGAAGTTCAGCTGCCCGGAGTGCGGCCACGGGTTCCACAGCCGCAACGATTACAACAAGCACGTCAAACAGTGGCACCCGCAGTGGCAATTCAAAACTATTGTCAAGAATTTCGGTTCCGATATTGTGAGCTCCGCTTGACTTACGGTTAATCGAAAAGCACAGATTAATCGATTTTTAAATTAGTAACAAATAGATTTTCGATCTCACTAGAAAATGTCAATGATCACAACTCAACGTGAGTTTTAGTAAACAAATGCTTTTAGTTCATCTCAACTTTTCATTCATATTAAAAATTGCAATTGCTGTAATACGTATGTACATGGTACGAGTGACAGCGACTTAACTGCCTTTACGGCGGTCTAATTAAGCTATTTTTCCGTATCTTTTGCTTGTTGCCAATAGCTAATTGGTTCCCTTCAGAGTTGCCAATAACAAATTGTTATATAAAAAAGTTAATAATGATTATACAAAACTCGTTTATATGCTGAAATCATCATTAGCCGATGTGCCATAGCATATTCTGCTGTCTTCGTCCAGTAATCACCATAGAAAATATTCCGCCTTAAATGCATTGTTCGTAATTTTTTTTACACTACACCCAAATGTTTATTGTCGGTACTTACACATCGTAGAGGGCGTTACTCGCTACATATCTTACTTAAAGCCTAGTCATAGCGAAGTAGACAACACACACCAACTGACCACCAGTATTATATGTTATGATATGCCATAGAGATTTTGGTAATAAAGGTTTTGTAGAAAGTTTGTCGTTTTAATTAATTTTTCTACCCTCCGGCCGAAAAATAGTTGAACTTACTGTTGAAATTGACGACTATGCCACGTTTATTGAGTTTCATTTAATACCTTACACAATTTCAGAACACAGTTCTGTAATATTGCTTGACTAGCTGATTTGCTATAAAGCTGATAAGCATACATAATATTCAAAATATATCCTTACATCCATACTTACACTTTTATACTGCTGTCCTCTAGGAAATAGTCTTGCATTTCAATGTTTTTATTAGCCTTGAGTGTAAATCGGAGTCACAGTCAATGAGTCAACAGTAACCTAAGTAATCCAGGATAATTGAAAATCTTTCCCGGCTTTCAAAAGTTGAAGAAAACGGCGAGAATACATACATTAAGAAGAATCTAGATTTGTGTCGTTGCGGTCGCTTCGAATGTTGTACAGCAGTTGTTTTAAATGGACGTTTTATCTCCTCAGGATTGAAAACGGCGAACGGCCGGCAAGGAGCGCTCTCGAGTATCTGGGAGATGACGTTGTCGGAACGGCAGAACGCCGCGACCTTTCTAGAATACACAACGGCGACACCTTTCATTTACTGTAGGTACTTCTTCAAGTGCTTCTTCTGTCGCCAACAATTCCCAGAGATCGGTACCCTGCTCGCGCACACTCTGACCCACGAAATGCCGGACGGCGGGAGGATACTGAAAGAGCTGCTGCCGAAAGGAAAAAGGACGGTCAAAGTCGACATATCGGATCTGAAATGCAAAATCTGCGAGCAACCGTTCGACGATATCGATGCGATACGAAAACACCTGACGGCGGAACACAAGAAACCTTTCACCGCGTCCGGGAACGGTATGATCGCGTACAACCTATCCATCAAGAACGGCCAGTTCGCCTGTCACATCTGCGCGAAGCTCTTCCAAACCTTCATACTTTTGAACCGGCACATGAACGTGCATTTCAGCAACGCGGTGTGCGAGACTTGCGGCGCTGGCTTCATGACGCACCAGCGGCTGCTGCAGCACAAGGAGATACACCTGCCGGGAGGTTACCCATGCGGCAGGTGCGACAAAGTGTACACGACGAACTCCAACCTAAAATACCACGTGGAAAAAACACACGAAGGTGCCACGAACATGCGAATGCTGAGGTGTCCGCACTGTCAGGAGAGATTCACGGAGCACTTCAGAAAGCTGAAGCACCTCAAAGACGTCCACGGGATAACGTTCACGTTCGAGTGCGACGTCTGTCGGTCTACCTTCTCCAGTCGGAGGGCGTTGACGACGCACACGAACAAGTTCCACACGAAGAAAACGCAGTGCGAGGTGTGCGAGAAGAGTTTCAGTTGCGTTTCCACTTTGAAGAAGCATATGGTGTCGCACACGGGCGAGAGGAACTTCGTCTGTCGCCTCTGCCAGAAGTCCTACAGACACCAGAAGAGTTTGAAGCAGCATATGCGCGTGCATCTGCCCGGGGAAGAGTACAATAGGCTGGTGTGCAGCGAGTGCGGAAACAGCTTCCAGAGTCGCAGCGATTTCAATAAACACGTGAAGGAGTGGCACCAAAAATGCTTTTTTAACTTCACTGTGCCTTAAATGTTGGAGGATCCGTGTGAATAAAGGTTTATTTATTTGTTAGTGCGACAAGATATTGTCCACTATTTTCAATGTTTCTCCAACTCTTCTATTGGGCCACTGTTGGGCACAGGTGTCCTATCATAGTAAGGCTTGTCTGCTACGCTGGCTAAGTGCAAATTGGCAGTCTTAGATAGTATTTTTTGAGAGAAATTGTTTTTCATCGCCGTTATAGCGAGTGATATTAAGTATATTATTTACAAAATAATGTAACATACCACTTAGTTGCGTGCCCGCATTTGAATCCGGACCCCATTGTCAATGATGAAGCTCCTAGCGTGCAATAAAATACGTTGATATATCTTTCATTTCTTTAGTTTCTTTATATTCGTGGTGTGCGTATAACGAAACGCATTTAAAGGAATCTGTCAGATTTCGAATGGCCTTCCCGCCATTTTAATTAATTTATTATCTATGCGTGTATTAATTTTTGCAAAAAAATGCATACATTTTGTAATAGCGTGTTTTTTTACGTATTAAGTACGTATAAGTATCTCAATTTAATGAATGCGATAGTCTTAGTATATATTATAGTCGTTGTATTTCTCATTAGTGTGTCATTAAAATATTTTTCTATATGGAATTGTTGTTTTTTTTTAAATTACCCATTGTGAAATATATAGGGAATATACATTTCTGTGCGTTAAGCCCTTCTATTTTAACTGAACTGAACATCAGAACATTTCATATAAAAAAAGTTTGTAGACGAATAATTTTGCATGCAATGTTTTTATATTATATATGTGTGACTGTGTGTATGTGTGCATAACAGGTTCGTAGGTAATTTTTATAAAATTTTCTTGTTCAGCTTGATTTTGAAATTTATTGAATGTTTTATTTTTATAATAAATGATGATAGCATAAATTGGCTCTCTCTGTAAAGTCTTCTTTCCTTTGCAGAAAACGAGGCGGAATCTAGTATTTGGCATCTGACGCTGTTCGAGAGGAAAAATGCCGCGACACTCATCCAAAACACGACCCTATTGCCTTTCATATACATGGGAACCAGTTTCAAATGTTTCTATTGCCTCGTATATTATCCGGAATTGAGAAATCTTCTAGAACATACGGCAAAGCACGAAATACCAGATAGAAGTTATCTCCTCCAAAAGTACATTTATAAAGGAAAACGAGTTATACAAGTTGATATATCGAATTTGCAATGTCGCATTTGCTACGCAGTGTATCCGAACTTAGACGCGATCAAAGAACATTTGATAATCGAACACGGCAAAGAATTCTTTCCCGCCACAAACGGCATGACAGAATTCAAAATGGCCACCGCGAACGGAATGTTCGAGTGTCAATCGTGCGACGAAATGTTTAACGAGTTTGGTCTTTTGAATACACACATGAATGTGCATTTCGGTAGAGTTATATGCGAGCATTGCGGCGAGGGTTTCCTAAATCAACACCTGTACATGACGCACAGAGAAATCCATTTAAAAAACAGTCACACGTGCATTTACTGCGACAAAGTATTCTACAAGAACGGCCAATTTAAATACCATATGCGTGTCATACACAAACAAATGGAGCGAACGAAAGAGACGAAATGTCCATACTGTCCGCTGACGTTCAAAGAGTATTACAGAAAAGTTTGCCATTTGAAACAAGCGCACGGCATCTCGCGGACATATCAATGTAAAGTGTGCCATGCGAAGTTCGACATGCGGCGCGCATTAACCGACCACATGACTAAAGAGCACACACAGAAGCACAAATGCGAGGTGTGCTCTAAATGCTTCGTAACAGAGTCGAAATTGAAACAGCACTCGCTGGCGCACACGAAGGAGAAGAACTTCGTGTGCCGCGTGTGCAACAAGACGTTCATACACAAGAAGAGCTTGTATAAGCACGCGAAAACCCACGAGAAACCGAGCACGCCGTTCAAGATCGTCTGCGCGATGTGTGGCACGGCGTTCTGCAGGAAAAACGATTACACAAAACACATGAAACTGTGGCACTTCTTCGGCGAAGCGGACGAATATGAGTCTGACGAAAATCTCTGCTTTAAACTGTGAATCATGTGACTTTCTCATTACTACCAATAGATGTCGCTACACGAGGCCATCACACCCTCAAATGTAGTGGATGAGAATTTTTTCGCGAAAAATAGACCAAATCGCTGTTGAACAGATCAATTATGTTCATACCAAAAATCGCATCTTTCTGCTGTTCCGTTTTAACGCGAAAGACACAAAAACAGACTTTCGTATTTATAACGCTAATGGGGGCATATCAAGCAGTCGTAGCATAAAGCTTTAGTGTTGCGTCATTAATTTTAGGGTGGTAAGCTTGAAAAATTTTATGTTGATAATTTAAAAAAAATTGTGTACGAACTGAAATTCGATACTTAATAATTTATAATGCCAATCTTCATTTATTTTATCTTATTAACAAGTCATTAAAATTCGTAAGCTACGGTAATGTATAACATTATAGCCAAGAACAAAGATTTTATTGTAGTATACACGTTGGAAGGTCAGCGGTTTTAAACTGCTTGAAATTAGTCTAGTCATTACGAGTACCTTTGCGTAAAAGAAATAAGCTTAACATATTAGTAAATATAAGACAGCATGTCCGAAATAAGCACACGTACGTCT
This sequence comes from Myscelus amystis hages, assembly GCA_018244895.1. NCBI lineage: Eukaryota > Metazoa > Arthropoda > Insecta > Lepidoptera > Hesperiidae > Myscelus > Myscelus amystis. Next base: position 3,411 of record DWQT01002394.1, on the reverse strand, counting down.
AGCATGAGAAAAATGTATATAAAATTTCAAATTATTTCTTTAAAAATCTATACCGACCAGTTCAAATTACGATTGAATTAAGCCTGTTCATTATAGAAATAGATTACCATTGGAATTTCTGGAATTACGCGAAGTACGCAGAATTTTATTTTACATGTGTGATATTGATATACGATTTATTTTAATAAAAAAAAACTTATTACCAGCCTCTGGCGTACAATATTGATCTCAGTTTGTGATGTATATTTTATTTTATTTATTTGACATGGAAGAATTTATTTTATTATAAAAAATCTTATTTTTTCTTTCTGCCGTAAGTTTTACATGGTTGTCTTGATTTAAGCAGAATTATCGAAATATATTAATATTGGAGTGTGATTTCATTTGGTTTCACTATGGTATGTATTACTGTTTATCTAAATTATATATGTAACATATATGTTATATATATAATGCTTTTATATAAAACTGATTAACACTAAAACGCGATCTTAACAAAAACCAGAAGTGTAGTCAGTATGTATAGAGCTGCCAGATCAAATAATGTTTTTTCTTAACAGTCAATTTGACTTACCAATATTACGAGTTCATCTAGTCTAATAAATAAGTATTAAAAATAAAATACTATTTTCAATTTTGAAAACGTCAATGATATTTAAATGCAATAAAATAATACTTCACAGTCTTTAATTCTTCAACCACAAACAATTAATCGAAATATTCGGATACGTGTAGAGGTTAACACAAATCTTTGTGATATAAAATATATATTGAACTATTTCTATAATCTATTGTAATAAATGTATTTATTGGAACACATTGAAATAATAAATTATTTCACAATTGATTTTGTTTTATTTTGTTCACGCTTTCCAAAATACATGATGTTACGCTTCTAGAAGTCAGATCATACAATATGTGTATTGTCCACAGTATTTTGCCAGTTTTAAACGTAAAACTTCATAATTTTTATATTGAGTATTTGTGCTTTCTGTGTTGATATCCAGAGTTATGGTATAACATATCGTCACTCTAGTGGTGTCATCTAGCGTTCTAACGACGAAAGCTGTTCATTCATTACTAATTATTAATAAAAATGTTTAATACTCACAGTTTTAGAATTCCGCTAGTTTTGTGTTGAAATTATAAATGAAAATTCATTCGAAATTTTTCAGATATAACCGAAAATGTTAAAACTGAAAAGGACTGGTTGAAGATTACGGAGAGGCGTGGCAACGGACCAGTTCTTAGGGAGATATCGTTAACACTACTCGCGAACTCTACAATGTGTGTATTTCAATGGAATAAAAGCAGATACAGGTGTTTTTGTTGCAAAGAGCCGTTTTCAGACATGAGCGTGTTAAGAGAACACACGAAAAGTAAGCACACGTTGCGAGACATCGAGAAAAAAATAATATTACAACAGAATCGATTAGTTAAAGTCGAAATATCGATACTGTTCTGTAAAATATGTGAAGCGAAGCTAGAAAATTTAGTGCTACTGAAAAAGCATCTGGGTAGCGAACACAAAATCGATTTCAAACTCGACGACGATCTTCTAGTGCCGTTTAAAATCGATAATAACAATCTCAAATGTCAGATTTGTTTCGAAAGCTTTACGGTTTTTCGATTATTGAATATACACATGAATAAACATTATCAGAAACAAGTGTGCCATATATGCGGCGCCGGTTTTTCTAATTTAGTGTTTTTGAATTTACACAAAACAAGATCTCATAGATCTTTTCATTGCAAGCAGTGTGACGTCAGATTCAAAAATAGAACCGATAAGAAACACCATGACGTAACGGTGCATTGTGTCAAATTCGAAAGGAAGTTAAGGTTTCCTTGTCCATACTGCCAGGAGAGATTTTTTCAGGAGAACTTTCGAGTACAGCATTTAGTCGAAAAGCATGGAATGAAAAAACCGGAACACAAATGTACCGTCTGCTCAAAAACATTTATTACTAAAAGTCTCTGCAACAACCACGTTAGAAACGTTCACATGAAAGAGAAAAGACACGAATGTGACATCTGCCATAATGTTTTTTATACAAAGTCCGATGTTTCGAGACACAGAGTCACTCACACTGGCGAGAAGAAGTTCTCCTGTTCGTTATGCAATAACTTATTCGCAACGAAGGATTCCCTTCGACGTCATATGAAAAGAACTCATGTAATGCAATAAATACGATGGAGTTCGATGAATTTGTATTTCATTTACCCTACTTTTTCATTAATACTATAAAAGAAAAGAGACTAAAAGAGACGAAATAAATATTATATCCTCTGTGTGGAATTGTCCCAATTGTTATAAGCGGAGTTATTTAAAAGCTTCCTTGAAGATTTAATTTATTAGATTTAAACATTTATTACTGGCTGAATGTTGAATCTACGTAAGACTACAACCGATTAAGTGTAAACTTTGACATTCTGACATCTGTCAAACGGTTTATTTAGTTACGAGTAAAAGAAAAGAATATTTCATAATAATTGAAAATTGTACTTTTATTGCATTGAAATAAGCATGTAAGTATTTTTCAATTTGTTCCGGATTCTGTGCTACTGTTTCAATGTCTAATGGATACATTTTTTGTAAACTAGCAAAGGGATTAATCTTCCTACAGCCAAAATATAATTTATAACGTAATTTATCACATACATTATAAACATAAACTGCATTTTTGGGCGCTAATTGCGATTTGTATTTAATATTAATTCAAGAACTAATGTCGTCATTATATGCTATGCCATTTAGTGTGTATTACACAATGTTTTGCTTTGTTAAATTTGTTGTTATTGTCAATGTCATTTATGTAGTGTAAAAGTTAATATCAACAAGAAAAGACTGAAATCGAGAATGTTTCAACGATTATTATGTACTTATGGTACAATTGGTGATTGTAATGACTAATAAATATAAGTTATTCTTTTCAATTAGGAATATAATATTAAACAATTTTTTAATCATCTGGGAAGCTATCAGCTTAGTCGTTTTTGAAAATAGTATTATTTTTGAAATTAGATTTTACCAAATGGGTGTTTTATTCAAACATTTTAATATGAAAATTAACAATTTGTATTCCATATATCGCACACCCACATCTAAAGAGAGTTAACTCAAAAATCGGCGTAAATGAGTTATGTTCACCATTTAATTTCTTAAATGGATACCTATCGAGCAATAAAATAGATTTCAAAATAAGTGCACCATCTAACGTTGAGTTTTGCAGAAAGGTAATGAACTTAAGGCCGGTTCAGACTACGACACTATACACTGTACACTCAGTGTATACATCGAATGTCTCTGTGTGTGAACACGAGTGTCTGTAAATGGTAAATTTATTGTGACACAATATTTATTGTCGCATCAACCGCTGTGTGAACACGTTGCGTTCAAGTGTCTAGTGT
>DWQT01002393.1:0-14257 GCA_018244895.1 Myscelus amystis hages | reverse complement strand
AGGAGCAGCAATAAAAAATATTGCGACAACGGCAAAAACATTTATATGGCAAAGCAACGTTTGCGGGGACAGCTAGTTAAATATAACTAGCTTTGGCTAGCAGCTTCGCGCGCGGTTAATTCGGAGTAAAACAATTCCCCTTTCCAATACGTTGCTTTGCCATATACTCGTAAATTATTTTGCCGTTGTCGCAGTATTTTTTATTGCTGCTCCTCCTATCTTAGCGTGATGCTATATAGGCTAGTTCCTGAGATTAGCAATATTTCCTCACATTAGCACGTTCAAACAATCCAACAATCAAACAAACTCTTCAGCATTATATTTAATGATATATAAAGGACGGTGAAATTAACAGACGATTCCAAAAATTGGTTGATCTGTGGCATTGGTCGAAAGTGGTGTCTTTTTGCGGTATTTTGTTGTGATTCTTAAATAATCCAGCCTTAATGTTTAATTTATAACGTCATTTATTAAATAACCGGCGAGCGAGACAGGTATGACCTTTTTTGTCCCGCTCTATTGTTTGAGGTGTGACAACTTTGAAGCGGAATTGAATATTTAACAGGCCGTGTGTGAGATGTTATCTGTTGCACTATAATCGACTTTTTCTCTCACAGCTGGGCTTGAGGTTTCTTGAGCAGTCCGCACTGTAACATTTATCTATTTATTTATGTATTTTTTATTTTACTATCTTACTTCTATCCTTACTGGTTATTTACCTAATGCGATAGAGTAGCCTTATTAAAATAATTACAAAAGAGAGTTACAAAACATGAAAAATCTAAAGCTAAATTTTAATTACATATTTTACAATTATATACCACATTACAAGTTGAACAGGTCAACTATAGGATAATAAGTACATAATTTGAAGTGCAATTTGATGTCATTGTCCTTAGGATGTCTTTTTTCTCTTTTACAGTTATAGTAATATTAAAAAGCATAAGTTTCAACCATGGTGTGGACGCCAAATAACATCAATGAACTAATAAACACCTTGGTTTTACCTCATAATTACAGTAGGTATTTATCTGCTGTCCGGTTACCATAACAGGCATTAAATTGCCTAATTTGGAATCCGATAGCCGTGTGTGGAATTGTTATAAGATATTATTATTAGATCTTCAAAGTGGGTATTCAAATAAGTTTGAGAACCTATGGTCTAGGCGATAGATATCTATGTTCATTGTATGCTCTATAAATCCGCCCAAACATTGTAAAGTATTAAGCCCGTTAATCTAGCTAACAGAATGCGATAGGGCGACTTAGAAACGCTAATAGCCCAGAGGTACTGTTAGGCAGGCGTGCCATAACGGGGTTCGGGGTTCAATCCTGCCCCTTAACGTAAACTTTGTACTAAAATTTTCGGTCCTTTCCGGATTTATGATACTGTTACAAAACTTTTTCTGTTTCTATTTTTTATTTATGTTCTTTTTTAACCCATGTTTGTTATGGTCTGGTTTTCTCCGTGTATATTATTTTAGCAATATATTTCTTCTCTCTTTCTTTACTTACGTAATATAATCTACATGTTACTTAATTTAAATTACCCCTTAATCCAACCCCAACGCCAACTATCCCGAACCATCCCAACTATCCCAAAGCCAGACGATTTACATCCATATTCTGTTGTAATCTGTCCTGTACATGTAATCTATATATGTATATATGAAGGAGATTTACAGCGTTATATTGACTCATCACGATATCTCTGGAAATGTTTTTATCAAAACCTAAGTGTAAACGGACGTTCTGAGCTGGCTAGTCTATGTACAAGTTCTCTTCGAATCCTACTCAGTGTGGGACGATGGGAAATGGGTAAATCATTCTGTGAGGAAACTGAGCTACATCACTTGACAGATCATTGTATTATGCTGTTTACTATCTGTTAAATGTAGATTAAATAGAGAATTTCATTTCTGTTATACTGATTACTTAGTCCTATTTTAGTGCACCTGTCCATAGGCAGTCTAAGTCTTTTGTCATTGCTCCGTACTCATTTGCTTTTCTGATAATTAAAAACCATAATCATTTAATAATGGCCGTCTACCTGTCAAACTCTTGACATTGTTAATGGCGCCAAAACTGACGTTTCGTTGATGTAACCGTAAACAAAAATTCGTAGTTTTCTTTTCTTTTGTATAATAAATCTAAATAAATGCCATTTAATTGTAATCAATAAACAAAATTTTATATCAATATTAACATAATTTACCAAATTATTCAAATATTGAAAGTTCTTTAGGTTTAATAAAAAAACAAGGCGCCCAAGGGAACTGATTTATAAGCGATTAACAACAAAATATACCCCTAAACGGTTATCGCCAATCGCCAAACGTCGACCGCTACCACCACAAAAACCAACAAAGATATATTTGACGTAACGTCATAGAAACGCCTATCTCGAAACTGCAGCTTACATCGCCACATTGTCCCATAAAAACCCGTGGAACCCAACCGTCCGACACCTTCGCCTATTAAAATTACCGGAATAATAGGTGATTAATCTTACAAGCCACAAAAAACGCCGTAGAATTTACTGCCTGCGTCAATATAAATAGTCGGTGGGATTGGTGTAAGTCCAAATTTAGTCGTTTAACAAAACATTACAAAAGGACAAGTGCGGTGTTTTTTTTATTAATTGGGATCGTGGAGATACTGCCTTGTTTCTCTGGGTATACATTTTATAATGTATAATGTTATTATTGGGATGAGATGTATATGTATATGTGCATATTAACGCCCGCGCTGGTATTCGTCTCGATAAGGATGAACGTACACTGCGCTGAGGTAACTGAGCGAATGAACGAACGGGTCTGTTTCAGTTCCTTTAATTTCACGGATTGTTTATGTGCATGGTTTGCCGTTTTCTGTTAGGGTCCTCAAGTGTTTGGATGCGATCTTGCGTGGAAAGCGATGATGCGGCGTGTGATGACACTTGCTTAACAAATACCTATTAAGTGTTGTGTTTTTTTGCAACACTGTAAAGTAAATTCTTCTAGAGTAAAACTGTGTTTTATTTACAAATGTATAAGCTACGATCAACTTTTAATTTGTAACGCAATGTATTGAAAGAGATTTTTGATTTCTTTTCAATTTAGAGATTTATTAGCAGCAAACAACTAACATTTTTATAAACAAAAGTCGGTCGATACTCAGTCGTTCATTGAACCGTTCGTTTGACGCCGTGCGCGGTGACCCCACCGCGATGTTATCGCCACGTTCCAAGAAGGACATGTGTCGCCCAATAAACTAATTGGCCGTGGAATGCTCGCGCAGGCCGAGAAATTTATTTTATTTTTATTTATATTTACGATAAAACCGCCCCGTGTAGAGCGCGCCGTGACGACAAACGGAGATTCCATCTCGCAGCAACGTCTCAATTAATTTGTATCGAATATATTATGTACGGCAATAATTAAGCCGCGCCGCTAATAAATGTTAATTAGGACGTAATATTATTTTTAAACGCGAGCCTTATCACCTTCGATCGCGATCGCTAGATGTTTTGGTGCGGTTTCTCACGCGTTCGGAAGGAAGATGTGTTTCGGTTTGGAATACTGCACCACGCTGCTCCAGTGCGCATTGGGCCAGTTGTTGGCTGTTTTTAAACCACCTTTAAAGCCTTCAAGGTTAATAGTTGTTGCCTAATAATAAACTAACTGCATTGCGAAGTGAAAATTGCAGACTTGTCTGATGCAAATCAAACTTGAATGAAGATATACACTTAATTAATCATTCAGATGTCTCCTCGATGGAAAACAGCGTTTTGTTCAGAAAAGCGTTCAGTTCTGCGAAAAATAAGACAATATTGCAAGAAAGAAAGTACAGTTTAGTGTTACTATTACAGAGGATAAAAATTTATAAGAAACACCAGTCATTCACTAAGTGACCGTAATTGAGACTGATCCAGAATATATTTGGCTTAAAAGAAGATAAAGGAAAAGAAGGAGAAAGAACACAAAATCATGACACAACAAATTTAAATCTTCTTCATTTTTAATTACTTGCTACCCTCAATTATATTCGCGTGCAATCGTAATAAAATTTCAGTCTATCACTCCTTATTTTGCTTATAAATTAACCGTTTAAAAAGTGTCCTAAATCACCAATTTACAGACAGAACCACATTCGCATCGGCCTTATTAAGGAGTGATTTAACTTGAGATTTTATCATCGAACCTGCGAATATTTTTTAATTAAATTCATGTAATTATTGTTTTTAATGGCAATCAACGATTTTTATTGCGTTACATTACATTAACACTGTAACATTTGAAAAGGATTCAAGGTATTTCGAAGGTTGTTTTTGGGGTTAAGTTTTTTGTATGTCCATAATATTAATGATGATAAAACTTTGTATCCCATTTGAAGCATATTGGGCACACGAAGGAGTTTAAAAATAGACAGAGAAAGAGATGGTCTTCTGGCGGGGTCTTTTCTTAAGATGTGGAGGCCGAGATCCATTAGCTGGCATCAGGACTATAGAGAGAGAAAGAGAGAGAGTCTGAATGGAATGGCAACTGAACGGAACTGGCTGTGTAGGTAGTTATCTAAGCACTTAACATAACCCAACACAAAATTTAACACTTCAAACAAAACTTAACATATCAAACAAAAACTCAACATCCCAAACAAAAACTTAACATCGCATCCACAACGTGCCCATTAGCCACTTTTACCGTATAATTATCAAAGTATTTGAACGTCTCCAAGTCAGCATTATGCATTCAATTCACATTTGCATTTACGTCTTAATTGTTTGGCATTTGCCTTTTTTGAAAACCATCCGAACGCGACCACATTATATTACTGGTCAATCATTCATAATACTAACCCGTTCACTCATAAAATTGGCTTGCCAGTGATCGTATATTACTTTATCATACACTGCTGCTTATCTCAACAACGCAGTACTAGTGTCGCTATAAAACCCGCAACGGATTACGGTACAACGTTTGTTATCTATATGTTTCAATTATGAAAACTAATTAACATATAAGCCTTACTGTCACGGCTGACGTGTGAGTGAAAAGTTAATAGAATCGTTAAAACGTTCATTCGACTCGTCGGGGGGCGCCGCTGGCGATATTAAACGCGATGTGTTTTATACTGTGTTAGTGTGTTTTGTGTGGTGTTTTCGAATGTTAAGCCCGGTTCACAAGGTTATCTTTTGGATAAGTAATGATTGCACGTGTAGGACCCTCGTGCGTCTATCATGATCTTCGAATAGGGAATACTGACTAATTAGTTTGAAAAATGAATACTAATTAATCTATTAATGTAAAATGTACATACATAGATGCTTGGGCTAACTTACGCTGATTTACGTGTTATTTTAATAATCACACCCGTTAAGAAGAGAATCCGCGGGATATAATCCATGCTTAGCTTATGCTTATAATCCATGCATAAGTTTCAAATTTCGGAAAATCACTTTCCAGTCCATCGCTGTCCTAATCGGGAAAAAGGTAAAGTCTAGTCAAATGGTACAGGGGAGCATATAAACAATTTGAATTCGAATCATAAAAAATATAATCTTCCTAACTCTACGTGTGTAAATACGTAGCAAAGTAATCACCTCGTAATATCTCACTCTACAAATAGTAGAGTCACATTTACACATAATATCGAACGATAATATAATTGCTATTTCACCTGCTTCGAGCGTTCCCAATAGCTACCTTACAGTCAGACTGTCAAACAATAAATCATTACTGTCAAAAGTATTTTGGGTCCATAATACCCCGGCTCACGAACAAACAGTCCAGTCATCCTGCAGACCCATGAATCATCTAAAGTGTTTGGTGGACGATAAGTGTGACTATTGATATATTTGAGGAGTTCTGCATATTTTGTGTTTATTGGTGTTTGCATCCATGGAAATCTTGTAAGGTCGCACAGGGGTATAATTGGCCATGTAATGTTAATTATGTGGAGGGGTTAGATTTAGACAGTATCATATAAAAATGTGATAACCAACTAGTTCTGTTCTCGACAAAAATCGAATTTAAGAAACAATGGCGTAAATTTAAAATTTTATTTATCTATCTTCCAAACCGGAATATCATACAATTCCTCTTTTAATGCAGTTAGAGATTTATACAATATTTCTTTGTCTACTTCATTCGAATTCTAATTCCAATTCAACTTCACACTGTCCTATTCATAATACGGTACTATTTTATGCCCCCGGTTTCGCGCGCGTTTAATTCGGAGTAAAACAATTACCCTTACCCTATACGGTGAAAATTTTCTGATAGCTTTGGAATATCTTAATTCATATACTACATTATTATTCATGGCCATTACTTAAGAAATTCTAAATTGCAACGCGTGTGAAGCCGAGCACAAAAGCTAATTATACATGTAAACCTTCCTCTTGAATCACTCTATCTATTAAACAAAACCGCATCAAAAGCCGTTGCATAGTTTCAAAGTTCTACGCAAACATAGGGACAGGAAGCGAAAGCGACTTTGTTTTATACTATGTAAAGGTAAAGAACATACAGATTTAAATTTCCTCGTCTACTTAATTCAAATTCAAATTTAACTTCACGTTGTCCTATTCATCATTTGTATATACATTCAATGTAGGTCATATTTTAGTCATCGCACTTCGTCTTTACTCTCACCTCCGCGGAACCCAGGCGCCGGACGATCTCGTAACGGAGGCACCTTGAAACAGAGCAGCATCATTATCCGTCATTACGCGCGCGATTGCCGTCGTTAATCATCGAATCATTAACATGAGCCGTTTAATGATCATTATCGGAACGGATTCGCCGAGTCATCTCTTTGGAAACATACGTAAACATTCTGAATTCCTCCCAAAAGGTATTTCGGTAAATACATTACGGGTTTGCCAATGGTATTTACTGCTTTTGAATAGTCGTAAGCTAAATGGGAGGTAATGTATTAAATGATAGTGTTTTCAGTGTTATTATGCGAAAAAATGGAAGTCGCAACAAACCTCGAATAGGACTGAAATAGGACAGGAATAGGACTGGAATAGGATTGTTTATGTCTATTGTTTCAATATCTCACCTGTAGATTGTTGAGACTGTAGTGAATAAATAAGCAGCAGTCAGTCCTATTTCGAATAGGACTATAGGAATAGGACCGTTAGTTGTTTTGCTTAGAAACAGGTGCTAATAGGAACATTTGTTCATTAGAACTCATTGAAGTTGCATAGAATTGTTAGCAACGTTAATCTACATCAAGACTTTTCAAACTTCTTGCGTCTACGATTATACACAAGGCTTTCTGATTCTAAATAGCATGTTAAATGCCTTTTATTACACCCAGACACAGAATTAAAATTGTGAATTTAAACTTGCGATCGTCACACAAACGTCTGTGCTTAATCGGGAGTCGAACCCACAATATCCGATACATATTATGAGTTTAACTATTATATAACATAACCTTTACCTTTACCATTGGTAGTAACAATTATCTTACTTAAATCATTACCATGAAGTTATTCAACCCATAACACTCAATCATCTCTAAATTACTATTTACCTTATCTAGATTCCCCGCGAAGCCTTAAAAAGTCGTTATAAAGCTTAATGTTGCATTTGATGTGCTTTAACTGCACGGGTTAAATATTTTTCATAAGTAATTCGAGTTATCTACATCTGAATAATTAGATTTGAAATGGGGTTTAATTTTTTTTATTATTTTTAACTCTTGGTGGTATTTCTTTGTCCTATATACTCATAATTGTTTTTGGAATTTGGAGTTTCCAAAGTATTATGTACCATGACACCCTAATGTTCTTTTTGACATATTTTCTTGTAATAATGTCTTATATTGTTATAGGTTAAAATATAATCATATAAAACTAAGTTAGAAACACCAAAAATGTATTAAAATCCGGTTCTATCTTGACCATTGCTATTATTTATGATAATTGTAACACCCCGTTCACAAATATTAAGTTTCATTGAATATAAGACATGTTTTTTTATAATTGTATTTTCTGCGCTTATCTATGCTAATCTCCTATCCTATTTGCACATACAGTAGGAGCTATAGCTATCTCTGTCGATGGATAAAGTGATCTAATATTCGAATTTCAAATTTAAGAAGTGCGTGTCGACCATTTTTGCAGGCGATGAAGCGATTTGCATAATCATTTCTATTTGATCTATCTTATTTTCGTGAATATACATATGTACGAGTATGTATATACGAGTATGTAGGTTTTTGGAAATTGAAACAGCTTGTTCAATGTAATGATTAATCGATAATTATATCGTGTGATAAAGCTTATCTTTGATTAAATAAGACTTACAATAGAATGCCAGAAGAATTCCTTTACACTTATTGAAGGAAAACAGTAGGGGAAAAATTTTGTTAAGTCTATTATCTTTGGAAATCTTTAGTCTCTGCATCTCTGCTACAAAATCAGCCGTGAATCTACGTGATAACAGAGAATTGGAATATTAATAAATATTGAAAAATATCACTGATCGCTGTAGCCCAATCTTCATTTGACTATTGGATAATTAATTTTTGTTAACATAAAAAGCCTTCGTTTCGTTACCAAAGCCGTTTGTAACTGCCTTTATTAATTACCGTATCTCGCTTTAACAATCTCGTTAATTGGTTTAAAAAGTGTTATAATTAACTTTATTTATAACTACGGCAGTTTTATGGCCTCGCTTCGTGTGCTTGAGTTATTAATTTCATTATTATTTCCTGAAAGTGATGTACTAACTACGTTCGGAAATTGGTTGGCTTTTTTTTTCAACAATTTTATTGTGCCAGTGTTAGTTGTATTGCTTCAGCATCTGAAGGCTTTAAGCCATAGTGTACCAGACTAGGTTGGTAGGCTATACAAATTTCACAGTACTTTATAGAACTAATGTGTGCAGGTTTCCATACGATTTCTCTCTTTACCAATATAGTGATATTTTTTAAATACATAAAATAGTAAAGATTTTCTAAATTCATTTATATATTTATTTCTTTTATTGTCATTATTATATTGCATCTGTATTACAGTACAGTTATCGTAAATACGTATGTATATTACAACATAGGTATATGTTTAAGGTTATGTTATTCGAAAACGGAAGTTCTTTGTTTTTACCATACATTGACAGGTATATAAGTGCATTATTTTCAACCAACGGTCTTGCTTAAAATACAGGTCTTGCTTTTCCTACGCATGCGTTATCTTTAGATTCAATTACGTTTCCAATGTAGCGTGGCCAAAACCTAACCTTTCACAGAATAAAAAAAAAAACAAAATGGCGGACTGGAATAAATGCCATTGCTTTTAAATATGTATCTACTTACATGAGTTAAAACACATTACAAAATATAATTATTTTAATGATGCCTCGTGTGTGACAGTTAACATGAGCTGCATTTCTTTCACAATGTTTTCCTTCTAAACATTCCTACAATGATTAATATCATAGCACAAAACCACGCGAACAGCCTCCGAAACCACATTCTCAATACAACCCAATCACCGACCGATGACCCCCGATCGTAACACGAAAAGAAAGAAAAAGTAAAAGATAGAAAGAAACGGCTCAATAATTCAACATCGTTCAAGAGAGCGCTAAATAAACACTCCGGAGCGTGACTTTTAATATCTTTATCCGTTTTAAAATATCAAATTATAATATTAAGCATTCTGAGAGCCGCTTCATTTATTTAGAGGTTACAATGCCCCCCCCGTGGCGCGGCCGCGGGGGGAGAGGCTACCTCTCTGTTATGCATCGTCCGTTTAAGATGTATCAAACTGATTGCGCTCGGCTCACATGCCGCTAGTTATACTTAGAGTATTTATTGAAATGAAACTTATATATTATTACTAGCTGACGTTGCTTTGCTATATAAATTATAATTAACACCCCCGCAACCCCCTTTACGGGTAGAATTTCGTAAAATCCGTTCTTAGCTGACCTCTACTTGCCGAAAGGAATAGTCGTACCAAATATCAAGTCTCTAGGTCTTCTGGTGCCAGAGATATCGTGATGAGTCAATATATCGCTGTAACTCTCCTATATACATATATATACAAACATATATAGATATAGATTAGTACAAAACTTACATAATCTATGATAAAAAGCTTAAAGCTAAATTATGAGATTACTTCAACAAAACGATATAGCTATGTACGTGTTCGCTCAAATTGGCCCAACCACGCCGAAGCGGAATCCTCATATTTCCAATTCTGTATTGAGCCGTCCAAACACGCGTAGCAATACTGCTTGTAGCTTTCGAAACAACTAACACAGAGCGCCAATACAAAGCGAATAAATCGCCGCCGAAACAAAATACCGAGCGAATTTGTTACACAAACAAAAAAACCGCACTTTATCGCCGCCCCACCGCCGTTGTTTTAGCATTCGACACGAAAAGCGATTCGCGCCGCTCCAACGTTTCGGCACCGTCAAAATAACACACGTCACCCACCAAACTCCTCGACCTCTGTTATCTCGAATAACATTAGCCGTTTCTTTGACCCAACGGACTCTGTATAACCATCGCGGGTCACCGCTGACTGGACGCACGAATAAGGCACCACACAGACTAACGGTACACGTAATGAATTATAAATCATTATGACACAATTGCAACGTTCGTGAACGAAAGAACGGGATTATGTACCGAATGAACGCTTATAACTAATGAACGCGAAAAGGCATTTGCCTTTTCATCTCGCGATATTAAGGTTAGGCTCGCCGCACACGTACATTGAACTCATTCATTTATCTTCAAAGATAAACTTAACCTCAACAATAGACAAAAAAGGGTTGTTATATAGATTAACTTTTTCTATTCTTATAATCATTTTTTTCTTTTCCCCCAATCTTATTATTGTTTATTAGCCATATTATTGCGTAATTTGCATTTGGCTCTATATTCCTCTTATAACAAAAAAATAAAGGTATAAAAAATACGAGTATCTTAATGTGGACCAAAATGAATTCAATAAACTCAAATGAAGCATTTTAGCGCTCCATTGCAACATGATATGATTATATAACTTACCTTAATTCCTTATTCTTAAAACGTAATTAATATTTTTTAATCTAGCAGCACAATATTTAAAAATAAAATAATTTTATTGATAAATTTAACTTGGTAACTTGGTCTGGCTCTGGGTTTAGGTTCATCTCTGATTTGTTACGTGAATTTTATAACTTTAATTGAAATATCATCTTTTATAACGTTCAAAGAAAACATCGTGAGGAAACCTGCACACCTTAGAGATGCTTATAAAGTACATAATATTTTCTGTGTGTGTCAAGTCTACCAATCCGCACTTTGCCAGCATGGTGGACCATAGCTTAGCCCGGTCCAGCCGTGGACTAATGAAAGATGGGAAAAGAAGTGTCGGAAGATGACTATACGCTAACCTTTAAGGTATTAGTGTAAATGAAATCCAACAGTCGTATTATGTTCGCCCTCTCCGCTGGCAATAACTGTTTTCGTTCATTTTGAACAATGCTCACTGAACTGACATTGAGCTGGAGTGAACGGGACGGAAACATTGTTTTTATTAGTACACTAGCGGGGCCCGCGGCTTCGTCTGCGTTTGGATTTAAAAAATGCTGTTAAAATTTTAAAATAAAAGAAACCTAAGTTATTCCTTATCACATCAGCTATCTGCCAGTGAAAGTCCCGTCAAAATCGGTCCAGCCGTTCCAGAGTTTAGCCGGAACAAACAGACTGACAAAAATTGAAAAAAAATGTTGTTTCGGTATATGTCCCGTGTTTACATATATATACATTTGTAAAAACTTAAAAAGAGATTTTTTAAATATTACAAACAGACACTCCAATTTTATTTATTAGTACCTATAGATAAAAAGGTTTAACATAACAAATATCAACGAATGAAATACTAACCTAAACTAGAGAATCGACAATTAAATGTTGATGCTTTACTATCGAAGACTTGTACTATTAATATTAACACTTGAATTATCCCCCTCCTTGCTAAATCGCTAATGTCAGATTGACATCGACAATATCCACGTCAACGTCACAGCTCACATGTTGTCGGTAGAGTGCGGGGCGGGCGCGGGGCGCGGGGCGCGGGGCGCGGGGCGAGTAGGGCCATGTGCGCGCAGCAGCGCCGGCGAGCAACGTAACCGACGTTCCTGTTTGTGCTTTTATCAGCGCTGTCTGTGAAACTCGAGAACGGGACGCGCTTCGGAACTAGCGCACAGAGAGCCGGCGGGCGCAGCGATCGTCGCCGTCGCATCGGCCGACGCCGCGGCTGCTGCCCGGTGACGTGTCGCCGCTCGCACTCGTTGCTGAATACGTTTGAAATATTTTTTTATAAACGCATTACGTGGGGAGATCGAACCCCGCGTACGATGTTTTTAAAGCAGCTTCACGCGCGGGCGGAAGAGAGCTTCGCCGACTCCGTATCCGTATCGCCGGCGCCCGCCCGCGTCGCCGGCCCCTCGTCGGATGTCGCGAGGCCGCAGCACCGACGGCGCGAGCGGGCCGCCCGCGCCGCACGGTTCTCCGCGACGCAGTCTTCTGTGCGGAGTCGGCCGACTCGCACTCGGGACTCGGGAGATAGTCGTCGGTTCTTTATTACACCACCATATAGAATATGGTGCGAACTTGTCGGTCGGAAACATCGTGTCGACGAAAGATAACGGAA
Source organism: Myscelus amystis hages (assembly GCA_018244895.1). Lineage (NCBI taxonomy): Eukaryota > Metazoa > Arthropoda > Insecta > Lepidoptera > Hesperiidae > Myscelus > Myscelus amystis. The sequence continues at coordinate 1,602 of DWQT01002393.1, read as the reverse complement.
CGTGTACATTTGAAATTAAACGATTCGATTCCAGGACATCGCAAGGAACTAACATTGTAGTCATGAAAGGCCCGTTATTATATTATGAGTTGCATTCGGCGGAGGCCGCAGAGCGCGCGCGCGGCCTCGGGAGTGCGCCGAGTGCGCCGGACGGGCGTGTGTGCGCGGCGCGTGCCTCGCCCGACCTCGCCGCGCCATGTACGGCCCCCGGGAGCGCGCCTCGCCTCGCCTCCGCCGCGTCGCGTCCTCTCTCCCGGCCGCCGCGACGGTAACAGGCGCTCGCTACCCGCTACCGTTTGGACGGCGGCTATTTCGCACCGACCTGATCGTACATCGGCAGTAAATCGAATCGCCGGCGGCTAATCTAGAAAATTACCAATTCTGTTGCGTTTTGGAAATGAGAATCCCACCAAAAACATTTTCATGTAGAAATACTGCCAAAACGAGTCTAGTTTGCTTATCCTGTGAAAAAGTTATCAGATATCGTATAAGGCCAAGCTCCAAAGACTACACGCTCTAAACCTACAAGCGCTAACTTCACTAACTACACTTTAGTCGACACTCTTTTGACTTCAGTGTAGAGTGTGGCCACTGATTAATTATTGATCGTCGACGAAACTTATTAAGAAGAAGAAACTTATCGAAGAAGAAACTTATTAAAGTACTAATATCGCTATTAACAAATAAGATAGAAGGGTGAAAATTTAGGGTTGGATGTATTTTTGAATGCTGTATTATAAAAAAATAAAAACTAACAAATGTAGCTTAAAATTAAAAAAAAAATTACGGGTGGATCACCCTTTAGAGTTATGAAAAATAAATGTGAATCAGATTCTCGGACCTACCCGATATGCACACAGAATTTCATGAGAATCTGTCAAGCCGTTTCGGAGGAGTATTGTAACAAGCACTGTGTGACGCGAGAATTTTATATATATAAGAATATACGTATGTACATTTATACATTATTTGACTGGCCTCGTGGTCGAGTGGTTAGTATGTAGGTATGTTTATCAGCTGTCCGGTTACCATAACACAGGCATTAAATTTCCTAATTTGGAATCAGATAGCCGTGTGTGGAAATGTCCTAAGATATGATTATTATTATACCGAGTTAATTACATTATAAAGTTTAGCTTAAAGCAGTTATAGGCCGGCGGTAAGGTCCGAAGTGAAGGCGGAAATGTGGCAGTCAACTAAGTAGATGCCTCCAGACCTATACCATATACCATTTTCCATTGAAAAAGCCCTTCTGAAACTCTATCGGAGAAGATATTCGCGTTGGGCTCGCGGCCGCGTGCCGACGAGCGCCCGGCGCCCCGCTCGAGTCGCCGCTCGAGTCGCCGCTCGGGCCGCCGCTCGAGCCACCGGTCGGAGCGCGCCGCTGGATACTCGCTCGTCGGCAATGACGAACGGACGACGTAATTGTGGCCTCGTGTGACGGGAATCATACAATGTAGCTCGCTTCGACAGAGTCGAGCTACAGAAGTACGCAACTAGCAAGTGACTAACGGTGTGTAGGGGAGCGCGGGGCGGGGGCGCGCCGGTGTTGAATTACTCGGTTCGCCCATTGAGAAACGCTAACATAAATATTGCAACTGG
>DWQT01002392.1:0-14257 GCA_018244895.1 Myscelus amystis hages | reverse complement strand
ATTTAACATATACTGTACATTTGCCATTGTTTTAGCTCCGCCCACAGCGGGGGTGAGGGGGGCCAAAACGAAATTCATATCGAAGTTGTACCTCGCCTTAACGTGCGGGCTTGATTTTCGGTATTTATCATTGATTTGTAAAATAACGTTATCGGTTTGATTACGTATGGATAAATATTAGCCTATCAATGGAATGAGGCGTTTTACTACTATGCGATTGTAGCGACAACTTTACGGCTAATGTGCGCAATGTGAGGCCGCCACCTAGCTCGGAAGGTACTATCGATAACTAGACCACTATTACTCGCCAACTTGCTCCGAGGTATTTGAGCATCCACGAACTAGCCAAAACTATTGCTTGGCATTCACTAGGATTAACATATACTCGATGCTAGTGAGGCCGAGTTAGTTTGTGAGAACTTCTAAATTAGCGGTCATTTTAGTAAAAGGCGGAGCTTTTACGGAGATGGTTTATACTTGCTTTTGTCTTCAGTTGGAGATCCACTGTGTACAGCTAATACCAACACTGCGAAACTGAAATGAGATTTAGTAAATATAGAAAACAGTGTCGGAGAATTTAGTTCCCATCCACGAGAAATATTAGTGACGTTTATTGTGTCTGGGTTCATTCACTATGTATGTTTCCTTGGTCACCACCACAGTGTGACCGTTCTTAGACTGGAATCAGATGGCCGTGTGTGAAGATGTCCCGTGAGATTATTATTTTTATACCATTGTTGTATTGTTACGCCTTCGGGTTGTATGAGAAGACACGGGTCGAACAGTGGAACCAAAAAAAACATTGAAAAAAAAATTGTCAGTGGCGGTTAACATAACATGTAGCTATCATTAATAATCGTCGCAAAGGTAGCCAACTCTATAATCACGAAGTTTTTTATTAAAAGTAGACTAACATAAAGTGGGCGACTAATTACGGTAAAAGCGCTTAAACTAGCATTTCAAGTAATCACAACTTATTTAACTGCGGTCTTTATTTCCAATAACTTTTTTAAATAATTAGATTGGTATAAATTGGTTTCTTTCTGAGTAATAAAAAATTGTATAATGCTAAGTTTCAAATGCTTGCACAATACGACATTTCCTGGTATGTGGTGGATCGACTCGAAAGGTGGTGAGAGAATAACAAAGGGTCTGGTCGGGTTCTGACAGGGCTGGGAATCGCTTCTTTGCTCTTAGATAGAATTTTCGTGCTATGGAATGCTCAATGATGTATGCGGTTGGACTTTAAAAAAAGCGATAAACGGTTTAGATAATTTCTTTTTCTAAACCTTGTTTGGCATGGGTACTCTTTTTGATATAAATGTGTGGTGTACTTTATACATCTTCGACACCGCTGTATAGAATTATAAAATGTGTAGGTTTGCTCAAGATCTTTACCGTTATAGCAGGTGATATTTAAACGTCACATTAATAACACAGTGCATGCCATGATTTGAACCCGGACACTCAGATTCTAAGCTATTTGGCCACTGCTAATTGTACTTATTGTTATCAATATAAATTAGATAGATCGCAAATATCTTAACAGAAAATAACTTAAAAGTCTGGACATAAGTAAAGCGTAACATAAAAAAGTGAATGCTTTGAAGAAAATTAACAAGTCACGTTTTTAATGAATCATATGTCAGTAAACCCTGTTTTAATTGTAAGCCTAGGGGAGCTGTATGGAAATATTGCAATTACATTGTCAATTGGGACTTTGAAAGGGGTGGCGCGTACAGTGGACTGGACAGTGGCAGACGGCGCTGCCGGGATCCGTTTTACTAGACATAACTTGGTTTTATAAAAAATCGCTTTCTCCCTGCGCACATTTTCGTTTGATATTTTTTGTTCCGATTCCTTTGCAAGGCATTTGTGGGGCCTGTGGCGTTTTTTCTTTGAGTTTGAAAGTTTTTTGCTGGTCTTGTAGCAATGGCAAAGTAATTAACGTATTTATATGTAGGAGAAAGAACTGGATTTTGTTATAGTTAATTGGTACTGTTGTTACCTGTCTGTTATAAATCTTGTATTGTTAATTGCGAGCGGTATCTTAATAAATATAGCAATTCGCTCCATAATACTAGAATACTAGAAATGTGTCCCAAAATACTAAGACATGAGTTACCGAACGACAGATATAAAGTTTGATTTGCTTTCAATCATATTAGTGCAGTGCACAAAATATAAGGTTATAATGCTAAAAGCACATTGAAAACTAAAGCAGTCGTTGGATATTAAAAGCCCGCTTTAATGTTCGCACGATTGCCAGCGAACCGTGAATATGTATTGTTTACTCTAATTAACAGGATTTTGTGCATCAAAGTTGCGTCATATTAATATCCACATTGACTAGAGGTGGGGGGAGGCGAGCGGCGCTGGGCTGAGGGGGGAAGCCCGGTTGTTTGTTTCATGCATATTTTCAGCATACCTAATTTATCAGATCATTTTGTTTTTCACTAACGAACGAACTAAAAACTGGATTTCGTGTTACGTTCTATTTGCAACCAGAAAACAAATTTATTGACTGTTTTTGAACACTATTTTAAGTTAGATCTATTTCTTTGGGTTAGCCATAGGTATATACCTTTTGTTTTTTATTCCAACCCAAAAAAAAGGAAAAAAATCAATCAAATCAATGAAATATAATATTACAAAATTGCATTACACGTGCATAAATTATAATTTCAAACACTTGACATATTGTAGTCTAGTTACAATAATCGACGTAAGTATTATGGCGGACAATATAATTAAATAGAAAAAATACTAAACCACTCATTCCTATTAATAAACATGATATTATTCTATGATGCAAGCTTTAACAGCAAATCACTTATATTGTTTTTGTAAACCAAATACACATTAATCTTATTTGTATTTGAATTTTATCAAACATTTTATATGCTTCAAAGAACACATCAATAACTACTCGAAAATACCACGAGAAAAATATGACTTGGGAATAACCTAAGTGGGAATGCTACGTAAATAGATTCCCAAAATAATGTCTACAATCCTTCATGAGAATCAATTATTTTCCAGCGGCCCTCAAATATATCTAGTGTTTTATATGTCTCTTCCCCCCTTCAAATCACTCCATCACCGCCGATTGCCTCCAGATAAACCCTTTAAGGCCCTCGCCCCATTCCAAAGCCTTCACCGCCCACAAGGGAGCGACATCGCCCACTTTGAGAAGGACATACACATATAGCTTACAATATAATAAATTATCTTGTATTGTGCATATAGCAACGCAGCAAGAACAAAAGAAATACGCCAAAGGAAAAAGCTATACCTTTTTATGTAAGAAATGTATATAAGAAATGTTGACGATTTTTAAAGCGAAACTGAATAATCGATTTCTAGGCAAGCGCGCCACATGTCAGACTGTACTACCCACAGGTAGGCTCATACTCAAAGCCAAGTCTATTTATAATTTAAACAAAAGCATTTCCAAATCGTCAGTTTTCTAGTTTATAGCAAGCATAAGGATCGATATTAAGGCTACTAATCGGCCCTTGTCCAGTTTGGTCTAAATCCCTCGCACTATGAAAGGTGACCCGGTCCAAAATATGAATTGGTATCGAACATTGTTATATAATTTAATATAACCAGAATCTGAGTAATATAACCACAAAGATGAGTATTATATTTCATCTTTTTTTATTTAATTATATTTCTGTGGCACGAGTAGGTATTATGTATTGAATGTAGGTCATTACGGACGCTTTTAAAAAAAACAGCGTCGTACTAATAACACGACAAGATCTTTTCCTTTGTTCGACGAAACTGCATTTCGTTCAATTAACTTTAATTGATCCATTTTGTAATTATTGGAACGTGTAAGTAATGATTACTAATATAAACCTATGAAGGAGATTCTCGTGATGTAAGTTTACCTACTTACAGCGAGACCTATAACGTTGATTATTATCTTACCTATTACCATTCCTATTGTGTTTTATTACTTACTAGCTATTGTCAGCGGCTTCGCGCGCGTTTATTTTGGAGTAATACAATTCCCCTTTCCCTACACCGTGAAAATTGAAAGCCAAAGTGAAAAGATTCTAGTTATACATGTAAACCTTCCTCTTGAATCACTCTATCTATTAAAAAAAACCGCATCAAAATCCATCGCGCAGTTTTAATGATCTATGTACAATAGGGGCAGGAAGCGGAAAGCGACTTTGTTTTATAATATGATAAGATTATTGTTTCAGTGTACAAAGGCTTTTCGAAAACTAATCGGATGGTAAAATCAAAATTTAAAGCATTTCACATAACATCTTTCTCATTAATCACCTTTCACTATTTTCTCTTATATACATAGTATAGCTACAATTAGATATTTGCGTTGATTTCCTATAAATTGTTTGGTTTCATACATTTTCGTTATAGGTTTGGTACAGTACAAATTCAGGATTTTTGTCTCTTGATATAAAAACAATTTCAAACGTGAAAATTACTGTAAACAGCACTGAAAACCGAAATAAAAACCGTCTTTACAGCATAAAGTAAAATATCAAAATTCTCTCAAGCTCTACAGGAATGGTCCTGCCGAGATTCGAACTCGGATTGCTGGATTCAAAGTCCAGAGTGCTAACCGTTACACCACAGGACCGCTGAAAGGTTGTGTTGAATCTTTGAATCTCATTGATTACTAATATTAAATATACTTTACTTATTTTGATTTATAACATTGTAATTTGTTCCTTAATTTATTGCGACGTAGTTCTATTTTGACAACGACCGTGACATCTCATTTTGTATTTTCTCCTTAAGATTTTTTATTTATCTCAGAGCGCGTGAATTCGTTCACATTTTTTATCGAATTTTGATCAAACGCCATCCACATTGAGAGATTCTATTATGATAATGTTGTAGAATAAATCTTCGTTTGTCCGATTCCTGGACTTTTCAATTGAGTAAAATTATGAATTTTTACTTTACTTCACTTTAAGTAAAATAGATGTTAACGAGGTAATGTTATGTAAAAATTAAATCCGAAACAGTTGGCGGCTGTGACATGAATGTCATCAACGGGAAATGAACACGTGCAAAATATAATCAAAGTCTATTGTGAATGTTGCGGCGCGCGTTACAAGCGAACTTCGATGGAGTTTATTGAATTGTACCTTTGTACAGTGAGAGCTTTTATTATTTTACATTTTCATTTTCATAACGCATATACATAGATGATTTGTTACACATATTCAACGTTAGATAGACTCTACGTTCGTAAGTATCGCAACGTATTCGTAAGGGTAGACAGACGTTACGCGTTAACTACGCATTACTGGTATATTTTAATTCTTCCACTATTCTGTTTAATTCAAAAGCTGATAAACAGCAAAAATGAAGAGCGGTGAACTAGTGAACTGGTGAGGATGAAATTTGTTTCTAAACTCTTATCTCCACTTGTTCTAGAAGGAGACCTATTTCTAGCAATGCTACGATAAACGGTGTGTATGTTCTATACTTATGAATACGTAACGTCTCATAAAAGATTGACTGGTCTCATGGTTTATCGGTTAGAGAAACTGATTACTAAACAGGAATTATTGTAACAGAAAAAATATTACATTTATCTAAGGAAGTAATTTAAGAAAAGTTTTATCACGGTTAAGTATAAGAATACTTATAATTATATACGTATATATATGTAACAAAATCGGAGTTAAATACTTCCGTTCGTTAGGCGAATGAAGGCGTAAGTTGTCTATTAAGTCTCTGTAAGTTTGTTCTTAACTTTGTAAAGGATTTTCGACATTCGAGTATCATTAAAATTTCAACTTAAATTTCATTATCTTTAAATAACTGTGTACATAATCATAATGTATAGACACGTTATGTGTCGGGCAGAACCTATGTAGGTTTTCAAATGTAATTTCAGAGATTTGTATTATTATATTCCATTAAACACAAAACGTTTAATATAAATAAACAATATTTTCTATTAGAACTTAACAGCCACTTTCATGTTGGAATGAAGTAAACATTTTAAATACGTGTTGAAATATTTGTTTTGAAGAGGATAAGTAAGAAGGGCATAAGTTTCAAGGAATCAAAAATTGAAATAATCCTCGTCGGCTCGGAATGAGTTCAATTTCGAAATGTGTCTTCGTGAATGACGTCTACAATATATTATCACCGCGGTCACCTAATGTCAAATTTCTAGGCGGAGCGGTTTGTCCTGGACGACGGAGAGTCAGTCAATCGAGACATTGCCTTATAAATATATATAGAGACATGAAAAAGGGAGTACAGTTTTTGATGTTCAAGCATTAGTTCTCGTATCCATATAGATTAAATTATATTAAAGGTGAAGATTAATCGTCATGTATTAACCTTGACCAGAGGTTGAGAGAAAACTACACGCATTAATGAGACGCTGTCCGATTTTTGTAAGTGATGCATTAATGTAGTACATAGACTGTGGAAACACTCAACTTCGTTTCAATTGTCCCAATGAGCATGCAGTAGTATTTTTAAAATGCAGTTCAATTTCAAATGGATTGGTTTTATTTTTTAAAAGCAAGAAGTGTTGGAGACATTTCAGTTAATGTTTCAGGTTCGCGTAGCGCACGTTTCGTGCAAGAGCTCTACTTAACAAATTAAAATCTAGTAGTTAAGTGTAGTGATTGAATCTAAAAAGTGATTGTTTTTGTTTTGTATATGATTCGAGTAGCGGTAAATTAAACGTTGTAGAAACTAATTTTGACAACAAAAAATTGTTTTTAATTTAAAGAGAAAAAAATCCTATGCTTTTTTATATATCTGATGATAACAGTGATTTTGAAAATTAAGTAATGAAAATTGAATATATTATTTATTTTATATAATGTATATTAAAAATGCAGCTTTGGTTCCGCGTTATAAAATACTGCACTTATCTTAAAGTTGATTGAAATTTTCGAGCAATTGATTTCTGTTCGTACAGCCAAGTATCCTTGTTATTTCACAATTACAAATAATGATTATTTCTCCTTACGATCGACAATATGTGGAATAATTGTGGTTGCACGGTACTCACCCACGCAGCTGTAGAGTTCACTAGCTCCCCGCAGCAGGCAGCCATCTTCCCGGTTTTGACCGCTCGCTTTCGTTACGTTCAAACAAAAACAGCCCTCAGCGTTGTCCAGCAACCACTCGTTGACGGCGTACCTCACTGCCGGGATCCCCTGGTATTCCGTGTCGTACTGATACCGCAGCTCTACCGACCTGTACCGCGAGCATTAACTTTACCACAGTTTCTATTGTAAACGTATCAAGACCTCACGATGCAACTGACAAAATTAACAGTGTCAGAATACATCAGTTGGATTTACATGCTCGCACATTTCATACTAAACGCACGAATGACATTTACATTAATATTACAAATTAGTTCCTTTTACGCACGATAGGGGCGCTGTACTTTTTTCATACATTTTTTTAGCAGATGCTAGGGCAACTATTATAAAGGTTATTACGTAGGTCTGTAAGTTGTTCGGCGGTTAAGAGATTTTAAGGTTATATATAAGTTTATCTATAGTTTCATCGTTGCATACGGATGTCATGAGAAATGAGAAATAAGAGGTTGAGAGCATAAACTAGGCCACACAGGCCATATCAGAGACAATGCGACGAAAGTAGAGTTGATTTGATTTTTGAAAAAACGCAACCATTCCAGCGACTTGAAATGAGAGATTGGCCTGTGTTATCGATAATTATTACTGAGTAATAACAGAAATGTAATAACAAACAAATGCCGCGGTTTTTCTATTTTATCACAGCACTAACGTGAAATGTAGCTACCTGCATATGTCGGTATTCATAGCGTATAAGGAGCGTTCCCTGTCGACGAATGGCGGAAAGATGCCGGAGTCTGTTCCGTTGATCATGTTACAAACACCGGGCATGTCCCCTTCGTCTGAGCGCTCTTCTGACACCCAATAATCGAGATAGTATGAACCGTTGAAACTTATTACTTTGCCCAGCTCCTGCGGATCCTCAAGACCTCTTTTGGCGACGAACTGGTAGCTCGGTTTGTTGTCTTTCTACAACAATAAAAATAATTTAAAAATAAATGAAAATTGTAGTACTAGGTAACAAAATAATACAAATATAAAATGATAAAGTTCTCTCAACACATTCCTATACGAACGATACCTACAAACAATTGTTAACACTCGATGCATTTCGTAACACAATTTTTCGTACCATTGAAAACAATGCAAACACGTCAAACCGTATGCCGCTGTCATGCAACGTACGATTCCGAACTTTTAATTGAATTCAATATCGCTGCCGTAACAAACTTTTGTCATCGCCGTTATGTATGTGGCGTTATGTAAAATTAATTAACATGCAGCACCTACTACCTACTTTCAAATACTATATTGTAAGATTCGCAGCAGTCCCTGCGACAGAGTAAATACTGGAAGTATGTATTGTATTTTTAGTTTTCAGCGCACCTTAAACAGTGGCTGAATTATCTATCAAACTATGGCTTCCGCTATAAACTTAGTTTGTCAAAGGAAAGTTAAGTCTATCAGCCAATACTGCCACTTGCTAATTCAGCTCTGTTCAATTCAATGATTGAGTTTTTTCTCATTTTTATGGGGCACAGAACTGAAAAATTACCATTCAATTCCTTGAGATGTTCAGCTTTGTTCTAAGAAATACACAAATATATTTATTCAACACGTTAATCGGCAGTCGTTTTGAGTGCTGTAGATAAGCGTACAAATCCGCATTATGGCGTATATATAAAACGTATAGAGAAACTAAATAATGCCCTGGAGAAATTAATAGGAACGGTAGATTTTGCAATAACCTGTATAAAATTTAAAACTAACTTCGAAGTAACTGAACCTCAGAAATTTCCAAAAATCACCATTCTTTTTAAAGTACACCGCACTCTTCGAACTACAAAACATAGGATAATATTATGTTAATACGTGTATGTCATGGAATACGCTCATTTATTAGAAAACAAATGAAGCGTTAGTAGGTCATTACTCGGGGCGCGATAGACAAGCGTTACTTTCCTAGCAACAGAAATGAGTGAACGGATGAAATGGGAAGTATATCAACCTTTCTATACAGTTCCCTGTTCTATTTTTAAAATGTTTATTATGCGCTGCTATGCTATGATCTATTGTACAGATCTGCATATGCAGCTGATAAATATGTAGGTGACACTGCGTCATCGGCTTTTACCGTCAGCAAAATGTCGCGAGCCAGCCAGTCCATTTACGGTTGAGAGTCGGTTAGCCGACAATGATGTGTGAGAAGCACTGTTTGCTTGATGTACGACTAGCAACGCCTTTATTTCGCAGACGCCAATTTTATATTACGTCGGCGCTAATATTGTGGCGCACACAAACGTTAACTTGCCAGTCAGCGGTTGGTGTTTTTGAAGGGCTAATGAACGCGCTGTTTGAAGATGTTGAACATTTTCATAGAATTATTAGTGTTTCGAATATTGCAACAATGCAACTATGATTCAACATAACATCTTGATCCCAACAAATGCTTCATAGGTTTAATCCTTTGTGAATTTGACAGTCAGTTCGTTAGCGTTTGTCCATCCGTGCATGCTCGTATTTTTATTCGTTTCATAGTTTAAAGTATGAGCTAATGAATCCGGCTTTTAAGTTCTCTAAGCTTCTTATGCAGAAACAATATTGAATCCGGCTTTAAATACTGCCGATGATGCTTTATGCTCGTGATGTTGCAATTATATACATAGATGTATTAAATATAGAGAAACGAAAAGGTTATTAGTAACGTTTTATTTGTAGACAACATACGCCGGTGTTTTGAATAATATATTCACGATATTTGTTTCCGGTTTGCATTTAACTAATAAGTTAATTATTTAAGTGTTAAGAGCTGCTGTGTTCTGGTTTGATGTGTGTGGTAAGGGAGACATACTTTTTGCAGGCATTCCAGCGTAGTCCTCAGGGGTAGCGGCGCATCTGTGGTCGCTTGAGATAGGAATCCAATCTTATCTGAGGTTGATTACAAATGTCCATGGGCGGCAGTAGCCACTTACCATGAGGTGGACTGCATGCGTATGCACATGCATATAATAAAAAAAATAAAGATAATATTAGACATTCATGGACCACTTAATAAAGGTTCCAATGTATATTAATCCCCGGTAAAATATTACGGTTATTTAATACGGCCATTTGCCATTTGACAACATTTTATATTGCACCGAGAAAACTATTTACAGTACATCGCCGATTTTAAAGTTAAAATAACAAATTCAAGAAAACATTTCAAAACGACTTTATTAAAAAGTAAGTGAAAAGTGCTGAGAGGACGTTAGCCGGAGTCGGTACAATTGTAATTCCGTTTCCGAGGACTACCAAGGCGACATGTTTTAATCTTTTTACTTATTTTATCTGATTATATGAAATATAGAGAACGAAAAAAAGAGTGAAATAAAACATTTCAAGTTTAACATCGGTTAATGTTATTCATTGCTACAATAGACCATGCGCCATTTTTATTTTAGACTAGCGGCGCCCGCGGCTTCGCCCGCGTTGGATTAAAAAAAAAATTTAAAATTTAAAATAAAAACAGTTACTCCTAAGTTACTCCTTATCACATCAGCTATCTCCCAGTGAAAGTCCCGTTAAAATCGGTCCAGCCGTTTCAGAGTTTAGCCAGAACAAACAGACAGACAAAACTTGTCAAAAATGTTATTTTGGTATATTTAAAGCGTGAGTTAAGTATTTTAATATTACAAACAGGTACTTACTCCAATTTTATTTATTAGTATAAATGGCATTTGGAGGAGTTTTAAATGAACGGCGATTCACATTGAAATATTTTTAATGTGAAATCCCAATATTTCAATGTTGTTCAACAATTAAATTATGTTTGGCTGCCACGCGCGTTTGCAGTGAAACTTCTTGCTTAATACGTGGGGGGACAGATGATTAACATGTTTTTCTTTGAACAAAAATCATTTACGTTGTTGCATTTACGGGAAGGCAGTTAATGGGAAGAGGAACAAAAGGTAGACGAATATATGCGCAATTTATTTAAGACTGAAGAGCCCTTTCCTCTTAATATATGTAAATTGCAAATGTAGGAAAAAATACGTTTTCGATACTACAAATACGAAACTGAGTTTTACACAGTAAGTAGGTATAGAGTAGACGTATAATGAAAAAAAGAATTTTAGAGACGAAAACCTGCAGTGCATTCACGTAAATCTAATATCATCCCAGGGAACCTTGGAGAAAACGCTCCTGATACATTTTATACCTAACTGTATAAAAATTCGCGTAGAGAGGACCAACGCAAGACCGACGAGTTTAATATATGCATGTAAGTGTAACTACATGACCATATACAGTGGTTTTAAAGTATACAAAGCCGTTGGAAATAAGCTGGCTGCATCGCCAGATGGCGAGGGATTTTCAGAACATATTTGCGTGCGGATGGATACATGGATATTGTTCAGGAGCTTATTGAAAAATCCATTCAATTTGACTGAGTGCACGCGCGTAGACGCGGGCGGAACTATTTTGTGAACAAGTATTCTTAAATTTTATTCTTTAAGAAGCTGACGAAATACATAACGACTTAAAAGGAGTCTGTATAAAAGGAAACTTTAATCAAAGTCCTGATGAATAAAAAATGACAAATCCAATGTTTGTTTAATGAAGCTATGCTGAGAGTACACGTGCAGAATACTGTATTCAAATTTGTACGCCGTAAAAGGCAAAATATGGGTTGAACTAATAATTTTGTAACATCTTTAAATGTACAAATAAATGTCTTCGTCTTCGTCTTTGTAACGAGAGAGCGGTGATCCAATTTCACAACAAAGTCGACACTCTAGGCACTGACACCCCAACTTTGTAGTATCTAAAACCTATTTAGTTTGCAATGATTTTAAAGGTCTTTCCATCGGACACATAGTCACATATTACTAGGAATCGTCTAGATCTTTTCTAGGTTGCAAGAAGTATTTCTTTCTTTTTTTTATATAAAAACTAATAAGCCGCAAGCAGCAGTGACAAATGTCTTCTGGGACTGTAGAAATGGGACTATTAGTGTGAACTACTTCACTTAGTTGCAGGTTTTAATATTACCGTTATTTGGTTAGTATTCTTTTATTGTATTGTAACGTATTGTAGTATTTATGCAATTAGTTAGCACCCGTGCTATAGAGATTAGTCACAGGAGAGTAGCAACCGAGAACTACGGTGCCCGCCTTACTACAATAATATTTATAGTGACTTGTAGCTGTAGAGTCCTCAGTTATCTTTCGCTTTTGTTACATTTTTAGTGCAAAAAAAAACATTTGCAAACTTCAGACAAAGCAGATCAGTGCGATGTTCTTGGTCATACAACTTTTCATAGGAAATGAAGAAGGGTAATTAGTGCGAAGAAGACCCCGGATAAGGAATTTAATTGAGAATTGTTTTAGTTTCAATCGGCAACTCAGCTACTGGGTCGCTCATCGTGGAACTTAAACGATCAAAGCAATGCAATTAAAAGTTGGATTTTTTTCCATCGGGCGAAGTTCCCGTTTGCATCAGCTCTCGCAACGTTTGTCTTAAATCGCGGGAAGTTTTATTTACAAGTCCCCGGACAGATCTTTCATCTAAGTTGTTTCTTTAGAGCAATGTGAATTTGAATATTCAATGTCAATAATAATATTTATTTACGTGACTATATGGGTACCCAAAATGAGAAAAATTCTATCTTTACGAATCTATATTTCTGTATTTGAATATTCTGATCGTAATTCTTTTACGATGTATAATTATTCTTTTGTTAATCTTGGGTGCATCCGGGGGAGTATCCTCTAGGTGTGTAACTGCAGGATAGACGGTAATAGTACTGAACTGTAGAACTGTGATAGAATGTAAAAAAGTGTTCATCAATATTTGTCCAAGGTGCGTCAATGGTTGAAGCCAGTATTCATCCAACGTACGTCAATAGTTGAAGCCAGTATTCATGCAACGTGCGTCAATAGTTTAAGCCAGTATTCATCCAAGGTGCGTCAATGGTTGAAGCCAGTATTCATCCAAGGTGCGTCAATAGTTTAAGCCAGTATTCATCCAAGATGCGTTAGTGGTTTAAGCCAGTATTCATCCAAGGAGCGTGATTGGTTTAAGCCAGTATTAATCCAAGATGGGTCAGTGGTTTAAGCCAGTATTCATCCAAGGTGCGTGATTGGTTGAAACCAGTATTCATTCATGTTTCATATAAGTTGTGGCCAACATGGCGGCAGCGTCATCTGTGACTGTTTTCTAATTTATTCACATAAAGAATTATAACCGGTACTTTTATCGTAAAATAGTACTTATACTTTTGTTTAACTCTATCTCGACTACGCAATGAGAACCTTGAGACGAAAACAGAAATAAATTGGAGATCTTTCAAACAGTCGTTACAGTGAAAAGAAGGCAGACAACACTGGGCGGAATTACAAGGATCTAACTAATTCAACTCATTAATCCACAATACAAAAGAGAAAACGGATATCGGGTAAAAAGAATATTTTAAATGCAATTCCAAGGGATTTATAATACCAATAATATGTTACCGAAATGTCATAATTCTCAAAGGAACTTTCCTTTGCATTTTTGCACGTTTTCTGTTGAAATCTGAAACATTTCACGTCGCTCGCAACAATTCTACAACAACAATTACTAAACAAACAACAATCTCTTGTCTCCGTCGATTCTTGCCATAGTAAGAACAAGGGCATAGTTCATATTAATATTGCTGAATATTCTGGATAGAGCAGACTATTACAAGTCACAAGAACTAAAACTAGTAAAACAAAATTAAGGCTTAATACAGTTTTCGTTCAAGCAACATTTTGTTCGCCGCCCCCTGAGCGATTAAACGCTGCCCAATCAGCTAAAAAGGCTTAGTACCGTTTAAGCCTCCATTAAGACAGAAAGAAGAATTTCAATTTTACGGCAACTATCACTAAGTCGTTAATAATTAATACAATTCCGTTTCTACAATTCCACATCATTTCATGATTCAGTTAGAGCTAGCATAATTTATTTCAAAAGCAACAAGCTTAATCGCAAAATATGGATTGAAGTAATAACTTTGTAAGATGGTCGAATGTGCCTATATTTGTGCAAATAAATGTCTTTTGTCTTTTAATAGAAACCACGTGATAAACGCCTTTAATTTTATCACAAACTAGCTTTTACGCGCGGCTTCGCTCGCGTAAAGAAGTATCTTCTTCTTCTTCTTCTTATCTTACATAGTATAA
>DWQT01002391.1:0-14258 GCA_018244895.1 Myscelus amystis hages | reverse complement strand
GTACGATGACCACCATCTTCTTCTTCAATCTGAATTCCACAGATAACTTATATTTTTATTTTTTTAAATTTCTAACAGTATAATATATAAACTTTTTTAAACACACACAAAATTGTCTAACATCTATGCAAAAATAGGTTTTAGGTAGGTAGGCCTAGCTCGTCTTTTGTTTTTTTTTATTATGTTCACATCAAATCCAAGATGGCCACCACATGTACAATATATACCTATGTATGTACCTTGTTATGAATATACAATTTCAATTTGAATTATTGACTTCAACACCTCAGAGAACATTGTGGAAAATTCTTAAGGTGTGAAACGTTATGAATATTTTTAGTAATCTTATATATGATGTAGATTCTCTCACATGTTATAGTATCCGTAAACTAGCAAATATACAACAGTACAAAACTCAGCAAGCTGTTGCATTGTATTATAACTGAGTGACGTCAGTTTTGCTGTAACAAAACCTATTCAGATACTTTGAATACATTTTATACTATGTATTTTTACGTCTGAAAGAGAAAAACGACGGTGAATTTCAAACATTTCGTTTTAGACGCTAATCTCACAGGTCTTTATTTCTTACAGGTATTAGGTATTTTACAAAAAGTTTTTATATAAAAGAACGACAAAGTTACTGATGTATTTATAAGCAGAACGCTTTACCCAGCACGTGTGTGCAGCATTCAATTTTAGTCAAAAAAGCTATACAAGCGTTTCAAGGATCTATAGAAAAAAAATATACAAAACTCTAACGAATTAATGTTAACAATATTATCACAGTTGCCAAACGCACATCTCAGTCACGGTCAGTGCTTTTCGCACATTTGATTTAATCATTATTCCGATTGCGTGTCCACTTGCAGTAATCCTAATATTGTTTTTAAAATGTCGGAGCAAACAACATATATTTACATTTGATTGCGTAAATCGAAAAATGTATTTATTTATTTTACGTACGTCTAAGTTAGAAAAAAATTATAAGCGGTGAATCGAACTTTGATTGAAAAGTATTTAAAGTAAATGACTTTTTTGATTCCTTGTCTATGAACTATGAACACTATAAAACCGGAAATTGAAAAAAAACTGTTAGTATTAGTTTTTTTTTGTTTCTATGTTATGGCCTTACTTTGATAGACATTTTTCCACCTACACACTCATTAAAATATATTGATGCTAAGTGATTTTTTGTTTCGGACTAACCAATTAGGCACATGTCATTTTAATTTATTTTATCTTATATTTTTATTGGCTACAGTTTTTACATACCAACCCAGAATGCAGAGTAACAATAAAAAACCAAATGTTAGGTCAATGAACTTTCGTAATTTAAATGAAGCGATGTCATTCGAAAGACTAAAATAACTAAGTTAATGAAATGATTAAATTTTTTAAGTATTCTAATCGTTAATTTGTACTAAGTATACCTATTCTTTGGACGGTAAAATCAGCGATATTTTCCGTTTCGCTAACTGGTTCCACGTTTTTGTTGATTTCGTATTTTTTATCTGTTTCTTGAGATACGGTTAGGTTTTTTTGCATCATGATTATGTAGCCAGTTCGCAGGCCATTTAAATAATGAACACAAAAACGCGTTACTTTTGGAGTTTAAGCATTTGTTAGTTCGATGTTTGAATAACAAAAAATAGAATGTATGTAACTCATTTTCTTTTTCATATCTTTCAGATGAAGTACCTCCTGTTATTGGCTGTAGCTGCCACGGCTGTATCCGACGATCTCCCTCCATCTTGCAACAAACCGGTTTACTGCGACAGTAAACTTCTTCATTACGTTCAAATGGCCCGACTATATACTGACTCGAAAACTTTCGTCGATCTTCAACTTCGCAACGACCAGGAAACCACCGTGAACGCTTTCCAAGAGCTGCTGAATAGAACGAACGAAAACCCCACCAGAGACGAGTTACGAGACTTCGTTAATGAAAACTTCGATTCGACCAGCGAACTCGAGGAATGGATGCCCACTGACTATTCTCCGAACCCGTCATTCCTCAGTGGAATCCGAGACGAGAAGTTGAGACAATACGGCAAAGACATCAATGATATTTGGCCCAACTTAGGCCGAAAGGTGAAAGCTGTTGTTTTAGAGAAACCGGAATTGTACAGTTTTATTCCTGTCACAAACGGTTTCATCATTCCCGGGGGGCGGTTCAGAGAGCTGTACTACTGGGACACATATTGGATCGTTGAAGGTCTGCTGATCAGTGGAATGGAAGAAACGGCTAGAGGCATGATAGAAAACCTCATTCAGCTGCTTCAAAAGCTAGGCCACGTGCCTAATGGCAGCAGATGGTACTACCAAGAGCGAAGTCAACCACCGTTGCTGTCAGCTATGATGTCATTGTATATAAGGGCGACGAACGATCTCAAGTTTTTGAGAAATAACATACACGCTTTGGAAACTGAGCTAGAATACTGGCTGGATACACAACTAGTGACATTTGAAAAAAGCGAACGAGCTTACACGTTGCTCAGGTACTACGCACCAAGTAAAGGACCCCGACCCGAATCGTACTATGAGGATTATACGAATGCACAAGAATTCAAAACTGAAGACACACAGGCTGACTTCTACGTTGAAATCAAGAGCGCTGCGGAAAGCGGCTGGGACTTTTCCTCCCGTTGGTTCATGGACGCCGAAGGAGGTAATACAGGCAACTTGACCACGATCCACACTCAAGATATAATTCCAGTGGATTTGAATGCAATATTCGCGAATGCACTTCAAAACGCCGCGTATTTCCAGGCGAAACTGGGCGATGTGCGCAGAAGCGCTCATTGGGCTTACCTAGCGAAACAATGGCGCAGTAACATTAAGGAAGTATTGTGGGACGATAAAGACGGAATATGGTATGACTATGACTTGTTAAATGGACAGCATCGCAAATATTTTTACCCAAGCAACGTCGCTCCCCTCTGGATGGGGGCCGTTAACAAAGCGCAAGTGAAGGTTCATGCTTCAAAAGTGTTGAGCTACTTACGAAACTCGCACGGCCTGGATTTCCCTGGTGGCGTGCCTGCTTCTCTAATAGCAAGCGGCGAACAATGGGACTTCCCCAACGCCTGGCCACCGCTAGTTAGTATTGTGGTGAACGCGTTAGAAGCGCTCGGAACGAGGAAGTCAAATGATGTCGCTTTTGAAGTCGCCCAGACCTGGGTGCGGGCCTGCTACAAAGGCTATGTTGAGAAGAAGCAGATGTTTGAGAAGTACAACGTGGAGCAGCCCGGTGTCGTGGGTGGCGGTGGTGAGTATGACCCCCAGGACGGTTTCGGGTGGTCGAACGGTGTTGTTCTAGAGTTCCTAACAAAATATGGTGGGAGACTGACTGTAACAGATGATATTAAAGGCAGTTTAATCAACGACAGCGATGACAATTCCAAAGAAGATCTTCAAGTTACGGCACCGCCATCACCGTCGCCTCCCAAGACTGTATTTGTATCATCAGAAAGCGCTGATGATGACGACGATAAGTTTGTTCCTTCGGTCATTCCATTGGGTGCCAAATCCATAAGAGACGATTAAATGCATTTAGAATAGGATTTAATAGTCAGTGTGAGTGAGAATAAATAGAGCAAGACTTCAATCGTAGCGCGTGAGGATAAAAAAGATTCGCAGATCAACAATCGTTTAACCAACAATGCCTAAGGTACTAGATGTGAAAAGTTTGACCAAGGCCATTTTAACTAAGTTTGACAAAACAAGTACTCTAATGTAAGCAAATATACTGAAAAATGGCAACATTATTGTAAAAATGAATACATGTTTGATTTAATAATTAGTGCAACACTGGAGAAACGGAACGTTAACTAATTCGTTTTAAATGTATTATTACTTCAATTTATTAAATACTATTATACTACTACTATTATAAATACTATTACTATTATAAATACTATTAGTATTTTTAAACGAATTTGAATGCAAGCGATAGGGTGAATTAAAAAGCACATAAATAATTGGTTGCACTTAGGTAGTGAAATTATTAACTCATTGGCTGAATGCATGTTATACTTATTATTTAGTATTGAAAAGACGATTTGAAATTTTTAAATTACGATCTAGAACTCTCGTTCTTTTGATTTTATTTATGTAGTTATTACCAAAATATGTATATTAGTTCAAAACAACACCTTTTTTTATAAATAAGATAAATTAAAAAATAAACGAAGTTACCGAAAAACCAATTTAGTTACTAGTAAATTATCTGAGTATTTTTCATCATGATATTGAGTGCCATAAAATAGTATATTATTGTTTGACACAAAAAGATTTTATTTAAGTTACACACGAACTATCGTTAGGACAAAGTCTTTGTTAATTGCACAAATTATAACACACACTTATAATAATAGCCTTTGAAGAAAACCAAAACGTATTCGTTTGCGTAACGTGATTGAATACATTAAATTAATTACGTAAGGTACTGTGATGTTAAAACTTCGAATTTAATAAAGCTACTTTATATATTATGTAGTTTTAAACATTTTTCTTATAAATAAAATTCATTATTCATGTTTAAACATGAACCAAGTTGTCCACTAATGTATTATTTAAAAAAATATTTATTTGTATTAATTGTAATCTGTTTCATTGATACTACGTAAGTAAAAATGGATACCGTTAAAAGTAATTATGTTTTTACAAATAATACGTTAAGTTTTAATCATAATCAATATTATGCTATTGTGGGTTTAAAGAAACAAAACAGGTACTATTTTATCTGTAAATAAAAAAGATCTTATCTAAGTTTCCAAAAAAAGAACAGGTAAGTACCAACATACATAATACTAGTAACGCAGTGATACCAATGTGGAAAATAATTTAATATTATTATGTTATTTACGTCTTGCAATTAATTTTATTCACTTCATTGTAAGTACTTATAATGCATGTATTTAAAAATCATTTATTTTTAAATATTATGTACTTAATAAATAGGTATTTACTTATATTTATGTTATAATGATAAATGTATTAGCTAGATTTTAAGAGACGAAAATACAAACGTTTACACAGTTTGCGTATAAATAAATGTTTATTTCTTATTTTCTTCTTCTTCCTTTCTATATTTTCATATCCTGCCAGGGTTATTAAAAAACGTTGCCAAATCAGTTGCAACGTAAAAGAAAAAGAAAGCCATTTCAAAACCGTAGCAACGATCTGCGAATATGACATGAATATCCTAGTGGGGAAATCCCCGCATTAACGCATACACATGCAAAAGACACAGTATTCGTATTTCGATCCGAAAAGCCACAACTTCAGTCTTATAGTTTCTTTTACCTCACGGCCGGAGTTCTTTCGAGTTTCTGAAACATCAAGTATTAATATGTAGTCTCAGATATCTACAATAATACTTACTTAAATAAAATTGGAGTGTCTGTTTGTAATATTCAATTAACCGCTTTTTACTAAATGCATATGTATGTAAAAACAGTACATATAACAAAATAACATTTTTTATAATTTTTGTGTCTGTCTGTCTGTTTGTTCCGGCTAAATTCTGGAACGGCTTCACCGATTTTGACGGGTTTTTCACTGGCAGATAGCTGATGTAACAAGGAGTGAATTAGGCTACTTTTATTTGAATCTTATAGAATTTTTTTGTTAAATTCAAGCGCGAACGAAGTCACGGGCACAGCTAGTAATATATATAAAAAAAGAGTCAGATCTACCAGTATAATTACACTACTGAGTACTTCACGTTCATACTTGATATTAAATTATTGGAAATCACGTAATCTGTAATAGCAGTATAATATATACCTAGTGTATTTTCTCGTAATTCTACTCTCATTATGTAATGAAATATAGATAAGTATATTGCACTTTTATAGGAAAATATTATCGCTACATTGAAACCAGTATTACTTAGATCTCTTGTGTTATGATGAATTTGTATAATTTTATTTGTTCATTACAAAATATTGTTATTTAGAAACAAAGGAAATTATAGGTTTTGTATTTTATAACACGAGGAAACCGGTTTTACGTAGTATTTCAAGACACTATGAACTTTTTACATTTCATTTTTTTTTTTAACGATGGGAAATGCGTTTACGCATGTCCCGGCTGGGGGGGTCTGTGGGACTCCTGGCCGAATACGGCCAGACTACCCACTAAAACCCATCGGTGTGTCACCACGCGCCTGGAGGCCGGGCCACGGGAACGCTCTCGCACACGACCGCGACCCGACCGGCACCGCCCGCGCGATATACTTTTACATTTCATTATGATATTGTTGCTAACCTTTCTAAATGTATGCTATATTCTAAACGAGATTATTAGTCATAGATCTTTCATGTAAATATTACATCGATTATATATTCCTATATTTGGGGTACAAGAACAAAGCCATTTAATCACAATTTAGGAAAACCTATAAGCGGACAGCTGATAAATGTTGTCATATTAAATTCCAAAATAGATACTTTTATCTATATACATAATATGTACTACAAATATTCGTGCTCATCACAAAAATATTCATTTTGAATGTTAATCGAACCCACAACCTACAGTTGTTAGCCACTGAACCAACATTCCAGTGCCCGTCACCTTTGCAAGAACGTCATAAAGAGAAAAATAAAATAGCAATTTGCATGTGAATGCACTGTCATTTGAAAGGCGTAACGTTCTACTAATTAAACACAAAACGGTCGTAATTGTGTATAATATTATGCCATGCTTTTATTGCCATGCAATAACATGCCATGCAAAGCCATTACCACGTTTTTATCTCGACCATAGCTTATCGAATTTATTTCGTAGTTTTGTTTTTACAGTATTATAACCTTATTGCTCTAAACGACAGTGTAATGGCAGTTTATCTCATCAACATAATATAAGCAAAAACGATAATAATTTAGAGTCAATTACAAAATGTGTGGCTAGTAATAAAACAGGTTCCTTTATCTTTGACATGTTGTTTAAGTTTCAGAACGAAAATACGCACCGGAAGTCATGTTACATTTTAAAGATTTCGATGTTTAAAAATAGAATAATGTTCAGTTAGCTTAACCGTAAACAGGAGAGAAAAAAAGAGGGTTTTAGTTATGGTCTAATCAAGTTAAAAATTCTGAATCCATAACAAACCACAGATATAATTTAATGAAATTTACTCGACCCCAAACGAGAAAAAACTAAAATAGTATTTTTTATACTTATTGAGAAATAAAGATTTGTGTACCATTGTTACTGCGTACTTATAGAAAGTATAAAATCATATAATAATTTACACAGCTGTAACATTTTTTATAAGCTAAGTATGTAACGTGCCTTTAAATAAACGTTTTAACGATACTGACTATGAGTAAATGCGCAGGCGTTTTTTTTCTTTTCGTTGCTATTAATTTAAATGTTTTATTTATTTAAAACAAATATCTTATAATATGATCGATTGTTTATTTAAAGTGGCTAAAATAATTGCTAAGAAACAAATAGTAATTGGGCATAGATAAAAGCCAATACACTTTACATTATTTTATACTAGAAAATCAATACAAACATCAATTTACTGATAATATTCTATTGTAATAATTGAAAATATAGAAACATTGTGACTGTCACGCACAATAATGAATGTTACTTAAGGGTCAAAGATACAGGGTGCAAAAAGATTAACTCTATATGCAGTGGATACACGTTCATTGGCTTTACAACGCAACACGCGAAACTATCACGAGACAAAGATCGCGTTTGACATTGACAGTTCGCGGCCCGCCGCCGCGACGGGGGCACGCGTTGCGGTGTCGTCAAAATGATCCAGTTCGGCGAGCTTCGTTAGCTCTTTGTAGTGAAAGTGTGAACAGCTGTGATGAGGCGGGTAAGACGCGCTGACACACATCGGGCATGGCGCGCTGCAGCCTGCAGTTGCGGGTCGGACGCCCGCGGAGCCGGTCCCTCCCGCGCGTTCCCGTGTCCGAAGGTTATGCTAATCGCGCGCGTCCACGCTCGCGCCGGATAGCGGCCGAAGAAGCTTCGATACATCCATAATGATGAAACTCCGTCGCTACGCGCCCCTGTACCCAGTGCTGGGGCTGCTCGGCGCCTGTGCCCAAGCGTTCACGGTTGTTCCCGTTTGCAACTCCTCCGTGTACTGTCACAGCGAGCTCCTGCATAGAGTGCAATTGGCCCGTATTTTTCCCGATTCGAAAACGTTCGTCGATCTGAAACTAGTTCGCCCGGAGAATGAGACTTTGAACGATTTTGAAATATTGATGCACGAGAGCAATCGGAATCCGTCCCGAGAGCAAATAGAGGATTTTGTGGATCGACACTTTTTGGATGGAGACGAGCTCGAGGTCTGGAGGCCGCCGGACTTCGACCCCGAACCGCCGATACTACGGCAAATATCCGATCAGAAGCTTAGAGAGTTTGCCAAAAGCGTAGTCGGGATTTGGGCTAAATTGGGACGCAAGGTTAAACAAGATGTAGACAAATATCCCGATCTGTACAGTTTTCTTTACGTCCCACATGGATTTATAGTGCCTGGGGGGAGATTCAAGGAGTTGTACTATTGGGACTCCTTTTGGATGATTAGGGGACTAATAATCAGTAACATGACAGAAACCGCTAAGGGTATGATAGAAAATATGTTGCATCTCGTCGATAAGCTGGGGTATATTCCGAACGGCAGTCGTATTTACTACCTTGGACGGAGTCAACCACCTCTGCTGGCTGCGATGGTCGCTAGTTATTTCGCCATTACCGGCGACCTCGCGTGGCTGGAGCGTCATATAGGCACCGTGGAAAAGGAATTGCAATACTGGCTCGACAAAAAGAAAGTGACGGTCGAAGTGAACGGGAAAGACTATGTCATGCTGCGATACATGGCCGACAGAAGGGGCAAAGGGCCGCGACCGGAGTCCTACTACGAAGATTACACGAACGCCCGCGCACTGCCCACGGAGGAGATGCGCCAGGACTTCTACACGGAGATGAAGAGCGCCGCGGAGAGCGGTTGGGACTTTTCCTCGCGCTGGTTCGTGACCGCCGACAACGCGGTCGCCGGCAATCTGACGGACGTCCACGCGACACGAATCCTGCCCGTCGATCTGAACGCCATATTTGCAGGTGCCTTGGAACTGGTGGGCGATTTCCGCAACCGCTTAAAAGACAGACGAGAAGCGCAGAAATGGTGGAGCTTAGCCAAGTATTGGCGGAACGCTATTGATAATGTGCTATGGGATCCCGTCGATGGTGTTTGGTACGATTACGACGCGCAGGCCGGCCAGCCGCGGCGGCACTTCTACCCTAGCTGCGCAACGCCGCTGTGGGCGGGCGCCGTGGAAACCTACGATGCGTCAAGATACGCCGCGAGATTGATCAGATACCTATTATCGTCTGGAGCGTTGAACTACCCCGGCGGTGTGCCAGCGTCCGTGTTGCATTCGGGCGAGCAGTGGGACTATCCGAACGCGTGGCCGCCGCTGCAAAGCATTCTCATCGGTGGACTGGAGATGAGCGGAAACGATGACGCGAAACGCCTAGCCAGAGAGCAGGCGGCGCTTTGGATTAGATCGAACTATATAGGGTACAGTATGTGGCAGAAGATGTTTGAGAAGTACAGCGCGGTGCAGCCGGGTCATAACGGCGGCGGCGGGGAGTACGGCGTGCAGGACGGCTTCGGCTGGACGAACGGCGTAGCTCTGGAACTGCTGCAAATGTACGGGAAGGATCTGAAGATATTGGAAGCCCCCGTCACGTCCAGTGTGTAGCGGATTGTTCAATTTATCGTTATTTAATTGTAGATAGCGTTATTATGTCGTAAATAAGAGGTTTAGCATTTCCTAGTTAGTGTTCGTTATGTATTGATTTATTGTATCGCTTTGATACAATATCAAAGTTTGATACTGTTTTTCGTTTTTATTATATACATTTAGTAAATAACCTTGACCTGTGCTATTTAATTACAACATTTCACTATTTGTACATATTTACAATGAAATTGGTGAATAGATAATTTATAGAGAACTTTTCCAAGATGGTCGCCTGAGGTACAATTTCAAAAAAAGAATACTTAATTATTGTATACTAGAGTAAGCCAATTGTGATATTTGCTGTAGTCATACAAAATGTATTATTGATATGATTAATTAAAATATTGAATACCACAAAACTGTTTTACTTGACCGAGTCTGTTTATCGTAGCATCTTGGCACTGAGGTAGCTTGTCGTTTGATATCATTATTATTAATACGTAGTTAAAATGACGCATTATGATTCTGTATTTCGTATATACAGATTATATAAATATATTATTATTGCATTAAGATAAGATAACACTGGCAGCCTCTATCTCACGGTCGCAATTTAAAAAAGTTAGGGCGCAATATGGAAATACTGGCAAGCTAAATCGATGTTGTCATATTAGGATTAACACACTTGTTTGATAAAAAAGAGTTCGTATATGTTAGTATGAGTGCAGTTAATATTTATCCGAATCAAAAAATAGTGGCCAGATACGATTTTTATGCAATTTTTTTCCTTATGTCGTTGCCGGCATAAATATCGGTCGGTAACCATAATGTATAGAAAATGAATTAATGAGTAAAATCAGTTAACAAAAGTGTGTTTATAAAGGCTAGGTACATTTTATTGATGATTAATAATTTACAGGGAATCCAACAGGAAGTGCGCAGTTGTTTTATCGAAGTTTATAAATAAATGTTATTGAACGGCTATCGATATTAACTATACGAATATAAGCTTGTAGAGGGGTTTATTATTTTGTTTTAACGTAGCAATTAGTTGAGTTGAAAAATTCTTATTTCATTTCACAGCCCCTTCTTGAGAAAGGTTATATTGCTGCAGAGATCATATAACAGCAAAGTAACAAAGTTACATCTATACTAACAAATAAAATTGGAGTGTCGGTTTGTACCTAATACATATTAAAATAACCGCTTTTTACTAATTGCATACAATTTTTGTCTGTCTGTTTGTTCCGGCTAAACTCTGGAACGGCTGGACCGATTTTGACGTGACTATCACTGGCAGATAGCTGACATTAACAAGAAGTAAATTGGGCTACTTAAAATTGTAACAATAACTTTTTTGTTAAATTGCAACGCGAATGAAGCCGCGAGCACCAGTAGTTGATTAATGCTATCATAGAATATATTAATAATATAACAGACTTCCCTAAAATTTACGTAGAAAGAAATATTTTTGACCTTTGGTAAGAGTGGGACAGGGAAAGGCGGGCTCGCTAGCTATTCATTTGTGCTTATGCATTAATATTTGTTACCTATCACAATTAACTATTAAGAACACAGCGCTTGGTGACCGCGACACGTGGGTAAGGGCACGTGGCCGGCCATAATTGATAGCAATATGCCTATTTAATAGATGGCCAGTTACAAATAGCTTTCATAGTATCGTTATGACGTACCTATAGATAAGGAAAGAACAGATACAATATTGATTCCAACATAATTTGATGCAATAATATGTTTCAGAACCGAACAGACGGTTTTGTGTAGAATTTAAATATCGTGCCAAAAATATAAGTTAAGTCTATTATAAAAACTAAGTGCTAGTAAATAATTTATAATTATAGGCTTATCTCTCTAAAAGGAAAAATATGGATTAAACGAATAGCTTTGTAGGATCTTCAAATGTTCCCATATTTGTGCAAATAAATGTCTTTTGTCTTTAAGAAAAAATATTGTAAGTGCACTGAAAGCTCAGAAATGATTATTAGTACATTTTTTGCGAAGCTGGCTTTTGTACTTCTATTTATATATAGATATGTTTATATTATACATACACCACGCTTTCAAAGGGAATACGGGATTTTGCGAGTCGAGGAAGATTAGATTGAACAACTAGGAGCTATAACTATTTTAGTAAAACGAAAGCAGTCAAGGCTTACCAAGAAAATATTGTAGTATAAACGGTTTATTGCCGTATATATCAACATACATATGCGTGTGAGGTAAGCATTTTGAATTTAAACACTATTTTAAGGATATAAAAAGATTTTCAATAAAACAAATTCATAAATATGTATATATCAACTTTTCACTCGATTGATCAGCAATGCTCTGTTGCAAGCTACACTGTGCAATAAAGATCACATTTCATAACTGCAATGCAATAAATATGTTATTATTATATTTATTATGCAGATATTTGAATCTTCTAACCTACACATACCTACGATAATTAATTGCTCTATTAAACAATCTTGACTAAATAATATTGTATGTTTATTTGCACAATGTCTGTCTGTTCGCCGCCAAAATCCAGTAACAAATTTTTGTAATATTATACAGATTAAAAATAACAGTACGTGAAAGCATAGACACAAGTGTACTTTTTAAATTGCTTTTAAGTATATTTGAATTATACGGCGTTAAAATGCGTTTATTTGTGGCAGAAAGACAAGTATAAATTCTTAATATTGATATTTAAATATTGATTAAAATAATATTTAATAGAAAACTTTAAAAATCGAATTTCAGTGCAGGCAGAGTCGAGGCCGCCAACGGAACTTCAATTAATATCCGTTTATTGACCCCGCTAGTTTAAATTACGACAGTTTGCATTAAATTTTTTCTTTAACATTTTATGTTGCTTAATGTTATGAGTTTGTTATTTATTAATACCTAAAGTAGGTACGTATTATTGCTAAAGTTCATACCTGTTAGCACCAGAAATTTCAACCCACTCTTTATAGACCAAAAGGCCTGTAAAATTAAATCATTTGAAGATGTTTCGAGTACAGTTAAGCAGTAGTAATGATTGTAATTAGGTAATCTAACAGTGGTGTGTTTTGCGCATGTGTTAAGCCTTCTTTAACCTTCAATTGCATCGGTCACGAGCGGTTACGGTTGGTAGTATTGGTAGAGGAATGCGCGGGAAATACACACCACGCTACTGTACTAAACGCACAGATAATCAAATGTTCAATAGACTTTTTTATCGTTTTGTTGGTACTGCTGTACTATGTCTCATTGGGTTTTAGGCCTCAGGCCTACCACGCTGGCTGCGGATTGGAATCACACATGTTGGAAACATTAAAAAGGTGTTTATAAATTTGTTCTTCTTACATGTCAAAACGGAGTAATGGATAATGGAGTCTTATTTACGGTGTTAGAACTATTATTAGCTTAGTAACCGTGTAACAGTCAAATTGACCTCGTCAATAGGCATTTTACTAGCACGATTGTATGCAAATCCTTATATTTACATAGCAACAGTTGTATTGCAAATATTATCTTTGTCGCGTGCGGCTCGCACGGTCTTTATTGACTTATAATAAAGTTGAAAATATGATAACATAGTTAGAATTAATTGTGTACAGGCCTAGTGATAACAGATACCTATTGCGCGGCTAATTTCCTTAACAAATCCAGAGAAAGCACAGTCGTGACCTTTCTATGTTAGGACTGTTAACGGTGAAAGATAGGTAAATAAATTAAATTTAACCAAACACAGTCATATTAGTAAAATGACACGTAGGTTAGGAAAACAATTAATAAAACAAATGATAATGAAAATTTAACTTTGTTTAAATTTATTGTAATCGTTAAAATTGTTGAAAATATTTACATTGTTTTAAAGATTATCGGTTTAATACTTTTTATATACTATTATCTAGTTAAGAAAAAAAGTGACCATAAATTCATTTATCGTATATCCGGTAATATTATATGTACTTACTACTTAAGACTGATCTATCGGTCTTTAAAGTCCGATCTTTTACCGGGAAAAGTTGACGAGATCGGTGTTTTTCGAGAATTAAGAGCGAGAAATAGTAACAGAGATTTGGTAATTATTTAAATTGAACCATACAGTGAATTCTAAGATAAACACAGAATTATTTTTATAATAACAATTATTAATTATTTTTTATGTACGGTTTTTGTTCCCCAAACTATTATTAGCATATAAAGATTGGACTAAAAATAGTTGGCATCTGAATAATGTCATTAGGACTATAATTGTGCTATTTACAATTTTCACCAGATATAATTTTAAAATTGTAGGCATTGAAAAATTATTACGATTTAGGTCACTATAACACATGTTCTGTTGAGATGACATTTCTGTTGAGATGAAATGAGATTAAAATAACTATGACTGTTGACTAGAATTGCTTATATCTAAGTAAAACATTATTCCATATGTTTTATTTGTTTTATGATATGGAAGTAGAAGACGAGCATGCAGTCCACCTGATGGTAAGTGGCTACTGCCGCCCATGGACATTTGTAATCGAC